>JAODAL010021677.1:0-66500 GCA_025379985.1 Phyllomedusa bahiana
AAACCCTTTTTTCCCCCGGGAAATGTGGAAACACTGACCTTTGTCAAGATGAATCGGGGCGTGGATCGGCCGGGGATTTCCACAAAAAAAAAATTTGCCTTAGGCGTCAGTTTAATCAGCCATAACGCCTCACCCAAACTGTGAGAAATGAGTCTGGGTTCAAACTACCTGCCTCAGCCACTATTCTGATGCCGCCACCCGCCTGATCCCACACATCTGTTTGACAGTTTCTCCCGGGCCACCAACCATCTTTTACCATTGGACTGGTATTGCCACCCACCTCCACACTCTATCATTGTGCCACTTTATGCCCTCAATGCTGCTGCTGCTGTTGCTGGTGCCGTGACATCCACACTGTGCCATTGTGCCACTCTCTGACCTCATGCGTTGCCGCCGTCACCTCCACTCTCTGTCATTGTGCCACTCTGTGGCCTATCCAGTTTTTCCCCACCTCCAGAATGTCATTGTGCCACTGTCTGACCTCATGCTGCTGCCACCGTCACCACCACTCTCTGTCATTTGCCACTGTGTGGCCTACTACTGTTTTTGCCACCTCCAAATGTCATTGTGCCACTCTTGACCGCATGCTGCCGCCGCCGTCTCCTCCACTCCCCTGTCATTATGCCACTCTGTGGCCTACTCCAGTTTTTTTGCCACCTCCAGAATGTCATTGTGCCACTGTCTGACCTCATGCTGCTGAAAACGGTCACCTCCACTCTCTTGTATTGTGCCACTCTGGGGCCCTACTCCTGTTTTTGCCCACCTCCAGAATGTCATTGTGCCACTGCCTGACCCATGCTGCTGCTGCCGTGCCCTCCACACTGTGTCATTGTGCCACTATATGACCTCATGCTGCTGCTGCTGTGACCTCCACTCTCTGTCATTGTGCCACTCTGTGGCCTACTCCTGTTTTTGCCACCTCCAGAATGTCATTGTGCCACAATATGACCTCAACCTGCTCTGGCTGCCGCCGTCACCTCCACACTCTGTCACTGATGTTGCCACCTGAGCCCTCAGCTTGTTTTTTTCCAGCTGTCGCTGCCATGACTTTATCAGGCTACATTCCCGCTTCAGTTTTTTGGTCAGTTTTGCCCTCTTAAGTGCCCAAGAGCGGCGGCAGTCATGTGCGTGTCATACTAAAACACAACATTGTATGTAGACCAAACCAAGTTCCCTCTGCATTTTTAAGCATGGCACAACGTTCTACAGCACCCTGCAGGCTCTGTGCAGCCTGGAAATAGCTGTTTTTTAATGTGATTCGTCCCGAAGTTATTCGGACCGAATTTATTTTTGTCGGGAAATTTGGCGAAGTGACCGAACCGAATTTTTGAGAAATTCGCCCATCTCTAGATAGTATCTGTCATCATCCATTGGAGGCTGTTGATTTCCTCAACCAATTTCAGTTTCTTACTTCTATTTTTTTTCATCCTCACATTGGTGCATTAACTGTTCCTGCAAAAAATAAGCCCTCCCACAGTTAGGTAAATGTAAAAATTTAAAAAAGTTATGGTTCTTGTAAAATTTTTACATTTACCTAACTGTGTGAGGGCTTATTTTTTGCGGGAACAGTTAATGCACCATATAATGTTCTGGAACCAAAAATATTCTCTATGGGGTTGACATGGGAAAGAAAAACGCAATTGCATCATTTTTTGTTGAGGTTGTTTTCATGGACTTTATCAAGCAAAATGAATGACAGGTTGTCTTCATTCTGCAGGTCGGTACGATTCCGGCAATACCAATGTTTAACCCCTTAACCCACCATGGTCAAAATAACGGGGCTCTTCGTTTTTTACCTCCTCGTCTTCCCAAAGCCAGAACTTTTTTGTTTTTCCACCTACCGAGACATGAAGGCTTTTATTTTGCAGGTCAAGATGTACTTTCTAATAGTACCATAACATATGCTGGGAAACCGCAAAAAAAAAATTCTAAGTGGAGCAAAATGTGAAAAAAACAAACTTGCAGCATGTTTGAGAGAGGTTTATTTTTAGGACATTCACTCTCTGATATAAATGATGTGTTCTCTGTATTCTGCAGGTTGATACAAAACCAGCAATACCAAACATGTAGGGTTGTTTTTATGTTTTGGTACCATAAAAAAGTTCCAAACATTTTAATTTTTTTTAAATATGCGGCATTTTCTGTGACCAATAACTTTTTGTGCTTCTACGTACGGACTTGAGTGAGGACGCATTTTTTGCAGGCTGAAGTGCACTTTTTATTGGTACCAGTTTGGAATAAGTGCCACTTTTTTTGATTAAATTTATTCCACTTTTTAAGGGACGAAAATGACCCCAAAAATCTGCAATTTTGCCGATTTGGCCTTTTTTTTTCTAGGTGTTCAGCGTCAGGACTAAAGGATTTTATATTATCTAGCTCTGACTTTTGTTTTTAATTGTAAAATGGCCCAAAAGGGGACGTGATTTGAACATTTAATTGTTTTGAATTTTTTTTAAGTTTAACTTTTTTTGCGGGGTACTTGATTTCATCGGGTGATTTCACTCAGGGGGCTCGTTGTTATACAGCGAATGCATTGTAATAAAATGATTGGGGTGTACAAGATGGCTGGTTTTTACTACTTTCCTGGCTGGGGGCAGGGTGAAGTAATAAATCAGAAATCATGGTGGGAGGAAACCATCACAGGCTTCCAGTGCTGTGTTAGGGAATGGGACTCGGCATTTTCCCGTGGGCAGCCATTATCATTGATACTAGACGTACGGTGTCTAGGGTGTTAAACAGCGTTGGATGGCACCAGACCCAATCAGCAGCCAGGGCCGCCTTAAGGGGGTACAACAGTACTCGTATGGCGGTGTGTGGAATATGGGTGGCCCCGCTTGCCAACGGCCCTTATTCTCCACGGACAGGAGCGGGGGCGGGGCAGCCGCGAAACGGTCAGCCTGGTCAAGTGTGGGAGAGGTTGGGGCGCGGATGCAGTGGCGTCGCTCCCGGGGCCTGTGTGCATTCGGCTCTCTGAGCGGGCCCTGTGTCCGAGCACCAGAGGACCGAGCCGGTAGCGGGGACTAATGTCCTCATCTCGGGGCCAGGTTCTGGCGGTGTGTCAGGGAGACAGCGCCACCTAGCGTTTCGGAGCTCCGCCTGCTTCTCGGCAGGTCGAAGGTGTTAGGCTTCAGCTGCCGGCGGGGCGGCGGCCTATTGGTGGACATAGGCGGCGGGATGTCACTCACGGCCGCTAGGGCAGGGCGGGCAGGAGCTGGCGGGAGTCGGGACAGGAGTGGCAGGAGCGGAGTCAGGTAAGGCGGTTGTTTTTGTTTTTTTAATATATTATATATATATATGAAAAAGGGGCAGAATCTTACCTAACGGGGGCTGACATCTCTACTAAAGGGGCTGACAACTCTACAAAAGGGGCTGAAATCTAGCCAAAGGGGGCACTGACACACTTATACTAAAGGGGGTCCCTGCCACACTTACTTAAAGGGTCCTGGGACACCTTACCTAAGGGGGCTGACACTTAACTAAAGGGGGGCTGAACTTCTACTAAAGGGGGCTGACCTCTCTACTAAAGGGGGCCCTGACACATTTCTAAAGGGGCCTGACCACTAACTAAAGGGGGTGAAACTTACTAAAGGGGCCTGAACACATCATACCTAAACGGGCTGAACACTTCTCCTAAAGGGGGCCCTGACACACTTACCTATAGGGGGCCAGAAATCTACCTAAAGGGGGGCCTGACAATCTACTAAAGGGGGCCCTGACACACTCTGCCTAAAGGGCTGAACACTTACTATAGGGCGGCCTGAACTTATAAAGGGGGCCTGGGTGGGGGGGGGGAAAACAAAACCCTGCCTAAACCTAAAAGAGTGCCTGACCTGCTAATAAAGGGGGCTGTCTGTAACCCAAGGGGGCCCTGACTCTGATGCCGACCCTAAAGGGGGGCCCTGATCTGCTAACTTAAGGTGGTGATCTGCTTACTAAAGGGAGGCCCTGCATTGCTAGCATAAAGGGGGCCCTGACTTACTAGACATAACGGGGCCTGCCTACCTAGACATAAAGGGTGCTGACTCTTCTAAACCTAAAGGGGGGCTGGTACCTACCAAACTAAAGGGGGCTGATACAAAAATAGGCAAAAGGGGGCATGAACTACTACAAACTAATGGGGGATTCCTGCACACTGCTAAGAGGAGGCTCATAATACCTGTTATACCTAAAGGGCTGCCTTCTCTACTGGGGGCTATTTACCTACCACACGTGGCTAGGTACCACAACTCTGGGGGCTCGGCCTAGCACACTTTATCAGCGGGGTCTTCTTATAATAGGGATGTCTATTAACTAGGGGCCATGCCATTTCAACTACTAGGGTTTGTTTTCTACTAGTATTATATAATTGTGAGGACAGCAACCATAGGTAGCATTATCAACTCTTGGAGAATGTACCATAAGTTTGGCTTGTACCTGCTCTCCACCTGGGAGGCTTTGTACAGAGGTGGGAATAGATAAAAGAGGGTGCAGGAAAATGAGGATTCTAAAGATACTTTGTGTGTAATTTGCAGGGAATGAGTTGTGGACGGGACAGTTCCTGGGCTGTGGAAGGATGCAGAAGAGAAGGGACGATCATCAGATAGGATTTTTATTGGGGTTTTTTTATTTAAATGTCTCGGGTGAGTCATGGATTAAGGGGTTATGTTACGCTTCTATATTGGATCAGTGAGTATTCACTGTATTTGTTGTGACCTGATTGGGGTCTGACACCTTCTATGTGGTCTATATGTCGGTGTTTGTAGGTTATATCGGGTTAGTATGTGGCAGCGTAATTGTCATGATTGTTAAAAGAGGGAACTGACCTCTGTGTAGGGTTAGATTTTATTTTTGCGGTGTTATTTTAGAAGGGGTGAGGTGCGTGACAAGGGAACGTGGAGAGGGTATGATGTGGGTGGACGGGGGTAGTGTTGTGGGTGGAGGGGGATATTGTTATGTGGGTCGGAGGGGCGAATTGTTGTGGGGTGGGGGGGCTATTGTATGTGGGTGGAGGGGGTATGTATGTGGGTGGAGGGGGTATTGTTTGTGGGTGGAGGGGGATAGTGTATGTGGCTGGAGGGGGTATGGAGTGGGTGGAGGGGGCTAGGAGGAGCTATTTAGTGTGTTTTGATATGCTAGATGAAGAAATTTGAGACAGAAGATATGTGATACATGGTATAGTACTAACACTACAGTGCTTTTTTGCCTACTGTAAAAAGTGGTTAAAATGGGGCATTTATATCTAGAAGCAGTTTTTTTTGATGGGGGCGAGGGTGAGTCGGTTTGTGGGGGGGGGTTTTTGGGGGGGCAGGGTTCAGAGTATTGGGGCTGAAAATATTGTTGGGGCCCTGTCAGAATAATGCTGCAGTATATAAGTGGGATCACGCTGCGATTCCACTATACAGCCCCTTATGGTGAGGCCAGTTCTTATTTTTTAGTACCGATTTGGAGTGCATGTGACTTTTTGATGATTTTTTATTGTTTTTCTAGGAGGTGGAATAACCAAAAAATTTAATTCTGGCATTGTTTATTTTTAAATTTGCAATCACCATGCAGGGTCAATAACATGATATTGTAATAGAGCAGATGTTTATGGACGTGGCAATACCAATTATGTTCCTTTTCCATTTTCATGATATTGATGCAGGGCGTGTGTTCTTTTTTGGATTTGATTTAAGTCTTTGGGGATTGAACTGAGATCATGATTGTTGTATATCTAATGATATTAAGATAAGTATATAGTTATTTCATTGATTAGATGCACTAATAGGTTAAGAGGCAGTTTTAGGCACCATTGCTTTTGATGTCTACGACAAAGTAAAAACATTACATTGGAGTTTACACTCAAAAAAAAAGAATGATTGGGTCGAAGGTGGTCAACCCGAAAACCACAAAACAAACTGTATCTATATACTTGTCCCCACTGTGCAACCTGGAATCTGGCTGGATTGCCACAGGGACTTAGGGGACCAACCGGTGGCTCACCCTCGAGATGGCAGTCCTGAGAAGTTTTTTAATGCACTAAACCTCTCCATCGTACGTTGGCCAGATCTTCACTATGTACTAGCATACAGACGTAGGAAGATGACAGAGCCGTTCAACTGGGAAAGGTTTCATCGGCTAAGACGCTGCTTTGGTCGCAGGGCCGTGGGGCGGACAGAGTAGAGCAGAGGGTCTGCTAGCGAATCATGACATCTGGCCCCAATTTCATTGAACTTTTTTTGGTGGAAAACTTAAAATGCTAAAGATTTCATTATTTTTATAAAATAGTAATTTGTGCCTCTGCTTTTTATATCTCAATGTCACTGCAGTGGATACGGCACAGAGTTTAAATTGTACAGAACAGATCTATTGGTTGGATTGATCCGTTGCCTTATTCTTTTCTCCAACTTTTTCTTGTTCTGGGCCGGAGCTCACAGATTGTAACTTTTGAGTTTCTTATGTTTCATTTTCCTGAATCATGTGGTAGGACTATTGGGGTGCATTTACTCCATCCATGGCACGTGCACAGTGGTGGCCTGAGATGCGGTGGTCTTGCTGCAGTTTACACGGAATGATTTGGTATCATCAGTGTCTGGGATAAAATGCTAATATGGATTTAGCAGCTGGCTTCAGCAGTGTCACTTAAATTATTAATCACATTACATAATTATAAATGTGGATAGAAAATGTGACTGGAACAAGAAGGATGATGGGTCAGGAAAAGTTCCCAGGAGAAGGACACATAAAATAGCTCAAAAGATCTTCAATTAGATAAAAGTTTGAATTTGTTAGAATTCTTCCCTGGGATCTACATAAAGTACTTACAAAACATGGCAGCAGTGCAGGATCTGTCACATTAGCCCACAGCCCAGTACTTCTAATGGGGTCAGTAGGTTCATGGGTCGCGTCCTGATACTGCGATACTTAAACTTGTTATTATGACAGAGCTACTGGCAGATGTTCAATAATAACCTTGATGGTGTGATAGAACATGGGACTTGCGGGTAATAACAATAAATAAATTATTTAATGGAGAAGCACTAACAAATGGGAAAGCTTAAAACAGTGGAAAAAACAATGAGACAAAAGGAAAATGATCCCTGCCCGCAAGAGCTTACACTTAACAGAGAGAGGTGCTGGCCCATATGAGGTTACAGTCTATAGAAGAGAGGTCTCTGCGATAAGGATTAGAGTTAGAGGTCGGTGTAACACGCTGAGATATTTAGGAGAGAGGTTCCCTGAACTAAGAGCTTAATGTACAAGAAAGAGAGGTTTTCGTAAAAGCTGACATCTAGGTAAGGAAGATTTGGCATATAAGAGCTTAAATTACGGAAGAGAGCTCTCTGCCATAAGAGTTACTTACAGGAAAAAGGTCCCTGATAGAGATTACACGTGTACAGGAAAAGGTCCTTGCCACTTTTTAGTGTAACTCTCTTAACGAAGTTTCCCTGTTGGGAAAGTGAACTGTTTAGGAGAGGGTCCTGCATAAGAGCTGTCATTATGTAAGATAGGAATATGGCACATAAGAGCTTATTTACTCTACTGGGAGAGAGGTTATAAACATATGAAGTTGACGTTATGGAAGAGAGGTCTGCCATATGAGTTTACACTTATCAGGAGAGAAGTCTTAACCATAAGAGCTTGCACTTATGGGAGAGAGGTCCTGCCCATAAGAGTTTACATTAAAGGAGAGGAGGTCCTGCATAGCGGCTACACTTACAGAAGAAAATCTGCTTTAGAACTTACATATTAGGAAAAAGTGTCCTTGCATAGAGGTTACAATCTATAGGAGAGAGGTCCCTGCCTAATAGTTAATCTATAGGAGAGAGGTCTGCCATAAGAGCTTCCATTATAGGAGAGGGGTCCTGCCATAAGAGCTTACTTATTGAGAGAGGTCCTGCATAAGAGCTTATAATGTAAGGGAAAGAGGTCATGCTAATAGAGCATCACATACACAGGCAGAGGTCCTATAAAAGAGTTAATCAGAAGAAGGGGTCTGAGAATATTTGTAAGCCAATCAATCAGTGCACACGGGAGGATAATGGATAATGTGACATGGAGTTTTCTAGGTACGTCTGAAACAGAGATTGTTCGTAGCAAGTCTAATGGTCCAGAGCAGAGATTTTCACAGAACTGTGGGTTGCCGACAAGAGAAACAGGATCTGGATCAGGGGTCAGAGGCTGCAATACGTGAAGGCAGTCAGAGATTATTGCTTGAGGAGCACAAGGACCTAGGAGAAAAGCACTGACCTATATGCTGGTGCAGCAATGTGGAAAGCTTTGTAGACTAGTGGCATGTTTGCTTAGTTTTGGCTGTTTAAGATCATCAGGCTGAAAAGTTCAGTTTCCAGAAATACCTCCTGAAACTTCTCTGATAAGTTAGTGGTAAAAACTAGGAAATGATAAATTGTATGAATAGCTGAACTCCCTCAGCACAACACAGTAACCAAGGATGAAATGATGACTGCAGTGTTTCCAGTGGAATGTAAGTTATGCACTATCAGGACAGTGAAACAAAGGGGTTTTCTGGAAATTCTATACTAATGACTATCCTTGGGGAATCCAAAATAGAAAAATGGGTCAGCACTGAAGTCCTAATATTACTTAACCATAGAAGACAATGCACCAGATCGTCCATAAGCAAGATAGACACTGTTTAATCAAAAAGAAAATAGGGAGTCAGCACAAGATTTTTTAATCAAATCCAGAGGATAAAGTGCTGAACACACAATGCAATGTTTCATCTCAAAATAGAACAAGCTTTTTTCAAGCATAACAAGAGTACCACAAGTGCCATAATATATACATGTAAAGGTTACCTCATAATTTAATTAACAAATATAATAATACTTGTGACCAAAAAACATATATCCAATCAGATGTATTGTAAATTAAGTGACTCATACCTCGACCAATAATAAAAACTCTTCTCTACAAGCCGTTACGGTGAGCGGGATCAGTCGATGTTTCATGACAAAGTACGGCGTTCTCAACTTCCTACTGCGCATGTCAATCCCGGGCATGCATGCTCAGTCACTACTCGGCTTCCCAGCCACAATGCGCATGTCTATTGCCCATACTACGCGCGAGCTTGCTAATAAGGCGGTCCGGTCTCCGTATATAATTCCACAACTTGAAAAATGGGCAACGTATAAAATAATCTACCGTGTTTCCCCGTAAATAAGACAGTGTCTTATATTAATTTTTGCTCCTAAAGCCGAGCTAAGACTTATTTTTAGGGGATGTCTTATTTTTCTATGAACAATAATTCACATTTATTGTTGAACAAAACATCAACATGTATTAATATACTGTAGTGATTTCATCACAAACATCAGCATAAGCAGTCAAACGCTTAATTGCATCAAAAAATGCACTAGGTTTTATTTTCGGGGAAACAGGGTATTAGATAAATCCAAAATTGCATAGTACTTATTGAGGGGCTCTCAAAAGACTCAATCACCACGATACCAACAAACGTATCTGAGGGAACAAGCGTCATGTAGCATAACACTTACCCCCATCCAACGATGGCAACTACCGCTACCCACAACACACATAGTGTGAACGAGTAACGGTGTGCTGCATCTTACAGTGAGTGTCCTGGTCCCCAAAGTACTATATATTCAAAAAAAACAGTTATATTGTGCATATATCATTCACATTGTTGCCTCTATAATATAAATACAGCATAACGGGACCAAAACCCTAGTATACGCCAAAGATTTAAAAAAAAAAACGAAATTGCTCCCGCTCGTCCTCTTCATCCTATAAAAATAAAAATTAGCATAATCAACAGTGTGTGAAGAACATGAATTAAAAATGTTAAAAATAATGAAAGCACTAAACTTATAGGGAAGAGACGTTTTCTAAAGCCTGTTTGTATTAAATTCAAGGTTCAATCCAGAAGAATGTAAAGATTTTAAATCATATATCCATTTCAATCCTTTCTTCAACGGTAATTTTGCACGATCACCACCCCTTCTCGGTGGGGGTACGTGATCAATTACCCTGAATCTCAACTGAGAGACAGAGCGATTGCATTCAATAAAGTGACGAGCAACATCTAAGTCCAACATTTTTCGACGCATAGTGCTCTTGTGCTTATTAATCCTTTTTCTAACCACCATTGTTGTTTCTTATCCTTGGGGAATGGGATTCTGACCCCTGAGATCCCTGCCGATCAGCAAAATGAAAAGACCTCCCAGACACAGCGCCATGCATACAATCAAGGCGCTATCGGGAGAGATCAAACAGGTCTGTAGCTATAGCAACCAGTGCTGGCAGCCTGTCATGAGAGAGTAAACAGGTCTGTAGCTATATGACCTAGGACTGATGCAGGCCCATCAAAGGGGGGATATCTAGGAATAGGTAGGACACTGTTAATGGACACATATTGCAAAGTGACTTTTTTGCAAGATCTTTAACATAAAAAGCAGCAATCCTTGTAGTGAGACAACCCCTTTAAAATGATCTATATATGTGAAAAATAGGGAAGAAACTTAACACAATTCAAACTTGATTCCTTAGAATTTTTCAGATGTAAGCTCAGGAAAATCATCCATCTTCTGGAATCTTAACGCACCTATACTGTGGAAAGAGAGGGGGTTAAATGAGAAGGCTAGTCTTTCCCTGAACTAGTGGACATCCTATCATCACCCTAAGCAGGAAATGCGCCCTGAAAAGAGGATTAAAGGGGTTGTCTCACTACAATGATTCATCTTACCTCAGTCCTGTTTTATTGGTTTCATTTTGAATTAAGGGGCGTTTTTTACTGGCTTCTACTAGGCTGCAGTAAAGCCAGGCTGAGCTATAGAAACCAGTGCTGACAGCCAACCATGAGAAAATCAAACGGTATGAGCTATAGCAACCAGTGCTGCAGCCATCAGGAGAGATTGAACATGTCTGTAGCTATAACAACCTGAGGAGCTGATGCAGCCCATACAAGAGGGGATGTCTAGGAATAGGTAGGGTACTGTTAACCCCTTACCGCCAGAGCCAGTTTTGGCCTCTCTGACAGAGCCCTATTTTTGAAATCTGTCATGTGTCACTTAATGTGAGAATAATTTTTTTGACACTCTAACCTATCCATGTGATTCAGAGATTGTTTTCTCGTGACCCCATGTGCTTTAAGATAGTAAGAAATTTTGGTCCAAAAAATGCTTGTTTATTTGTGAAAAATATCAAAAAACCGGAAAAATGTGAAAAATTTACCAATTTTAAACTTAAAAAATTTTTCTGCATGTAAGACAGATAGTTATTCCACTCAAAATATTTTTATAACTAGCATCTACCCTATGTCTGCTGTAGTTTGGCAATCATTTTTTAAATCTTTTTTTTTTTTTTTACGATATTAGGGGCTTAAAAATTTAAGTAGTAATTTTCAAATTTTCATCAAAATTTGCAATATACATTTTTTAGAGAACCATCCAGTTCTAACTGTTTTTGATTGGTCTGTATGTTAGATACCCCCATAAATGCCCTCATCTAAGAAACTACACCCCTTAAAGTATTCAAAACCGCATTTGGGAAGTTAATTAACCCATTAGGTGTTTTCACAGGAATTAAAGCAAAGTGGAAGTGAAATTTCAAAATTTCACTTTTTTTTGCAGATTTTAAATTTTTAAACATATGTTCACAAGAATACGGTAAATTTGATCAGGGAAATACAACTTAATATTGATTCCCCAGAATTCTGCCGTTTTCAGAGATATCCAATATGTGTCCCCTAGTGCATTATTTTGGCTCAACCACAACCCCAGAATAGGAGGAGCACCTACTGGACTCTGGAGTCTCATTTTCATTCCCTTTTTATTTAGGGCCCATTCAGGTTTGCGGACACCCTAAGGTTCCAAAACTTAATAAACCCCCAAAAATACCCCATATTGGAAACTACACCCCTTAAGGAATATATCCAGGGTGTATTTGAGAAATTTGGGACCCCACAGGTGTGTCACAAAAAATTTTTAGCGTTAGGCTGTGAAAATGTAAAAAAAAATTTTTCCAATAATCTGCAATTTTAGCTAAAATTTTTAATTTTTACAAGGAATCCGGTAAAAAAGCACCCAAAACCTTGTTACAAAATTTTTCTTCCAAGTTCGGCAATACCCTACATGTGGGGGTAATCTGCTGTTTTGGGCGCATGGCAGGGGTATAAGGGAGGAAGCGCTATTTGGCTTTTGAATGCAGTTTTTTGGTGGGGCCATGTCGCTTTTTACAAAGCCCCCAAGAAACCAGAAACAGGTGAAACCTTCCATAAGTCAACCCATTTTGGATTCAGCACGCCTTATGAACTTATCTAGGGGGGTATTGTACATTTTGGGTGCACAGGTGTTACAAAGTTGGTTTTTTTGCATTTGGGCTATGAAAAAGAGGGGAAACGCAATTCCGCCATTGTTTTTTGGGGTTTAATTTTAAAAGCGTTCGCCGTTCAGTATAAATGACAGGATATCTTTACTATGGGGGTTCGGTACAATTGCAATGGTATAAAATTTTTTTAATTTTTTTATGTTTTATTACTTTTTTTCACAAAAGAAATAGGTCATAAAAAAAATTGCGTTTTTATGTTGTTCTGTTCTGATAGCCATAACGTTTTTCAGTTTTCTGTATAACGGAGCTGATTCTGGCTTGTTTTTTGGGATGATTTGACGTTTTTATTAGTACCATTATGGGGGGCATATGCCACTTTGATCACTTTTTATTAAGGTTTTTGTGAGGGATTTTGAACAAAATACAGCATTCCTGGGATGTTTTTTATTTTTAATTTTTTAACAGCGGTCACCGTGCAGTATAACAGACATACTAGTATTACTCGCAGGGCGATACGATTACAGCGATACCCAATTTTTATTTTTTTTATGTTTACTGCTTTTACACAATAAAAACACTTTTATTCAAAAAAGGGAAAAAAACGTTTTTTGCAGCGCCATAGTCCTGAGAGCCCTAACTTTTTTATTTTTCTTGTGTTCGGAGCTGTGTAGGGGCTTGTTTTTTGCGGAAGAGTTGAAGTTTTTATTGGGATAATTTTTGGGGGACAAGAATTTTTGATCAGTTTTAAATCCGTTTTTTTTGGGAAACAGGGTGAAGAAAAAATTTCTGCCCAAACCTAGTAGTGTTTTTTATTTTTATTTTTAACAGCGCTCACTGTGCAGTATCCATGACCAGTTAGCTTTACTCTCTGGGTCGATACATTTTCGGCGATACCCTATTTAATTTAAATTTTTTAAATTTTTTAAGAACATTAAAAAAAAAAAAAAAGTGTTTTTATTGTGTTAAATAATATTTATGCATCGCTGTCTTCTGAGAGTCATAACTTTCTTATTTTTCCATATACAGAGACGTGCCCTGGACTTTTTTTTTTGCGGGATGAACTGAAGTTTTAAATTAGTACAACTTTGGCGTCTATATGAGTTTTTGATCGCTTTTTATTCCTTTTATGTGCTGCAGGATGTACAAAAATCGCAATTCTGTGACTGTTTTTTTGTTTTTGTTTTTTACGGCGTTCAAACCGTACGGTTAATTAACATGACAGATTTATCGGGTGGGTCAATTACGCACGCGCGATACCAAATATGGGGACTTTAATTTTTTTTTGATCTTTTTTTGGGGCGATTGGCTTTGTAAAGGGGAAAAGGCGGTGTATGTGTTTTTAAATTTTATTTTTGTGTTTTACTGTTTTTCACTTTTGACATTTATTTTTACTTTTTTTTCACTTTTTTTCACTTTATCTTTTAAACAGCAAACATCAGATTGCTGTTAGAATGCAGACCAGTGCACAGTATCATACTGTGTACTGGTCGCCATGACAACGCCTGTCACCATGCCCACAATGCATTGCGGGCATGGTGACGTCACTGATGACCCCGGGAAGTGCCGGGTTTACTTCCCGAGGGCATCAGAAGGAGAAACGGGGCCGCACTACAGTGCGGCAGCCGACGGAGCAGCAGGAGGAGCTCACTCCTGCTGCCTGCGGCTTTATTATCGCAGCCATGACAGGCTGCGGTAATGGGAAGCAGTAATCACCCCGGCCGGAGCTCACTCCGGCCCCGTGATACGGCATGCGGCCAGCGGTAATTTACCGCTGGCCCATTGTTGCGATCGCGCGTGGCTCGCCCGCAACCCGCGCGATCGCCAGGGCGTATGGGTACGTCCATTTGCGGGAAGTCCCCTTCCCGCTAGGGGTTTTTCCATACGCCCTATGTCGGGAAGTGGTTAATGGACATATATTGCAAAGTGTCTTGTTTTTGCAAGATCTTTAACATAAAAAGCAATCCTTGTAGTGAGACAACCCCTTTAAGACCAGATTATATGACATTTTACTCTTTTTGCTGTCATTGACACTACACAGAGATAGCAGAGCTAAATATATCACTTTGGACAAATTGTCATGATATCACATAAATGTTATCTCTGATATATTAGAGATATCATCGTAAATGATGCAACTTCAATAAGGGCTTGTCCCCACGGCAGGTTTTTCAGACCTGTATTACAGACGGTTTTCAAATCTGAAAACCGTCTGTCAACCTTTTACTGTACATTGATTTAAATAGAAAATCCGTGCAGCAGTCCCCACTGCACGGATTTTCCACAGGACATTTTTTGACACTGTCGTCCGTCCGAAAAACTTAGAACATGTTTATTCTTCTGCCAGGTTTTCGGGCAGAACATGAACATGTCAGTGGTTGAGTGGGACGGGCGAATCCGCCCCCAAAACCATGTACACGATGTCAAAATACCGTCCGGATTCTTTAAATGAGGATCTGGACAGTATTTTAACCTACTGTGTGGACGTAGCCTAAGCTTAAAGGGGTTTTGACACTAAGTAAAATTGACGTGGGAAGTTTGAAAATTAAATAATAAACATTTTCACCCTTCATTATTATTAAAAATTTTGCACCGTTTTTGTTTTAGCTGCTCTTTTAGTGATCCATTGTTTACAGCTCACTCCAGGGATACGACCAGGGCTGAGAGCTCCTCAGTCCGGTCGCACATGCTCAGACATCACCTCTCCTTCTCAGGCAGCTACTGAGTGTTCAAACCCCGGGTGCTGTCATTCTACTCCTGTCCTTTGGACTAGTTAGTAATAAGTCAAACAGTGCAAATAAAAAAAAGAAAGCTCAATGAGGTCTGTGCATTGATAAAAAGGAAAACTAAATCCACAGGTTAAGTTCCTGCAGGGATTTGAACCACGGACCCTTGCGCTGTAAAGCAAAAATGTTACCTCTGAGCTACAGTGTAGCTACTTACAATTCTATACATAGACAGACCTTTCTTTAAATAGATAGAGGAAAGGCCTGGTGATGTCATCCTGCTGGGTCACATGATATGCAATTCAAACAAATCACACACGCCTCCTTCTGAGCACACAGAGCTGAAGAGCTGGATGCAGGAGGTATGAAATGAGATTGTGGCAAAACCCCTTTAATAACAACTTCAGCACTGCTACTTCTGTAACTCACATGGTCAAATGGAGAATTTAGAAATCCATTTGCTACCAACAAGAGAAGCGACATACCACTGATGCCTTTAAATGCTGATGTTACTGTGCCTATACTTGGTCATTAGTGAAATGATCCAAACAATTGCGCAGTGTAAACTGTTGACATAGACAAATATATCTTTCTCTACATCCCCAAGCCATTGTTTACTGAGGCTCAGATCTTGCTCTGTAATTACTGCTGGGTGAGTCACATAGAGATGTGCTAAGCGGGAGAGAAATAGAACCAATTCCATGAAATGTGTCTGAATTACCGAAAAAGTCAGAAGAGTAAACCTCAGATGAAAGGGGGCTTCCTTATATGGGTTTCCTTTAGGGCTTGTTCACACTGCGTTTTTGGATCTGATTTTGGATTCGTTTTGCATCTGAAAATTGCATCCAAAAATGCAGCGGCGATCGGATCCAAAACGGATCCATCACGTATCCAACATGCAGGATTGCACCCTATAGTTTTAAATAGGGCTCCTGCTGCGTGTTTCGGACCAAGAATTGATATGTCAGTTCTTGGAACAGATCCGAAAGACGCAATGAGACACGAATCATCGATCACTTGTGTGAACCCCGATGCTTGCCTTATATTAAAACCAATGTAAATCACACTGCTATTTATTAGATGCGTGTGTGGGTCCGTTTAGGGTCTGACAGATGGATCCAAACATACATCTAAAAACGACAACATGAACATACCCTTAGGCCTTGTCCCCACAGCAAGGTTTTTCAGCCGGTTTTTCAGCCTGTTCTCAGTTTTGAAAACCGGCTGCTAACCGGCTGCAAACCGGCTGAAAAACTTTTACACGGACCTTAATGGAAAATCCGTGCATTGGTCCCCACTGCACGGATTTTCCGCCCGGCGGAAAAACATAGAGCATGTTAATTCTTCCTAACAGTTTTCGGACGGAATATGAACACGGCACGAAAACGGGACAAATACCGGTTGGATAAACTGACCGGTATTTGTCCCGTGTCGTGTGAACGGCCCTTTAGAATCAAAGCTAATCTTTAATGTAAATGTTTTTCTTAGAGGGAAAGGAGGATACAGTCTCAGGGGATTATAAGGGCTTGTCCCCACTGCACGGGTTTGCAGACGGTTTTTCAGACGGTTTTTGGTTTTGAAAACTGTCTGCAAACCGGGTGACAACTTTTATTGTGGACCTCTATGGAGAACCCACGCAGCAGTCCCCACTACACGGGTTTTCCACCCGGCGGTTCTTCAGACCGACGGCGGTCCGAAAAGCATTGAACATGTTCATTCTTCTGCTGGGTTTTTGGGCGGAATATGAACATATTAATGCGAGGGGGGAAGGCTTATCTCCACAAACCGCGGAGAAAAGCAGTCCCCCGGCAGCCGTGTGCCCGAAAACAGTGCCAAATACCGGTCGGGATTTCCGACCGGTATTTGCACTGTGCTATGTGAACGGCCCCTAAGGTTACGTTCACATGGCAAAGACAAATTGCCTTTTGGGTTTTCCGACCAGTATTTTGTCTTTTTTTGGCACTTAGGGAAACGGCTTTGGTACGAGGTTTACAGATTCAATCCATACCCCTTCACACCCACATATTCATGTTCTGCCTGAAAACTGGGGCGGAAGAATGAACATGCTCTAAGTTTTTAGGGACTCCGGCAGTGTCAAAAACCGTCCGGCGGAAAATCCGTACAGTGGGGACTGCTGCACAGATTTTCAATTTAAATCAGTGTAAAAGGTTGACAGTTGGTTTACAGACGGCTTTCAAATCCGAAAACCATCTGTAAAACCGACTGAAACCCAGTGCCAGGGGGGCAAGCCCTAAACCATGAACATGACAATAAGGCGATGTCTACACTACGCTGGTTTTTGGCCAACTTTTTAAGCAGATTTCGTATTTAGAATCCAAAAAAATCCGACTGTTGACCAGTTCCCCTAGACCTCAATAGAAAATCCGAGCTGTAGTCTACACACTTCAGATTTCCTATTGGCGGATTTTAAAAACTCTGGTCTAAAAAAAAAAATAAAAAAATTGGAACATGTTCTATATAGGACAGTTCAATGTTAAAGGGCCGGCCGAAAACTGACTGCAAAATATGTGCCAAAAACCAGAGTAACCGATAACGGAATCCAACAGTATTTTACAATTGCCGTGTCGACATAGCCTAAGATGGGTATGACTGTGAAAACTGAAGGTGTAGGAGCGGGGGCAAGCCAGGACTGGAAAAGAGCACAGAAATGAGCATACAAGCCAATAATAATAATTATCTTTATTTATATAGCGCCAACAAATTCCACAGCACTTTACAATGTAGAGGAGAGAAGTGCAGAGAAAAGACAGACATTACACAATGAAAGCTACTTACAGATGAGACACAAGGTGTGCGGGTTCTGCTCACCAGAGCTTACAAGCGATTAGGGTGTATGGGTGAGACGGGGGTGAGAAGTACCAGGTTTCATAAATATGTGGTGGTTTACATAAAAATTGGGTGAACCAACCACCCGGACAGTACATCTATATACAGATAAGTGCTTGTGGGTGCCCTAGTGTAGGGAATGACAGAAATGTGTGTGATAGAAGGTATGGGTTGGCAATTAGGGATCTGGGTAGGCCTGCCTATGAAGATGTGTTCTCAGGGCCCTCTTAAAACCATGAGGGTTATGATTGTGCCTGATTGTACGTGGTAGAATGTTCCAGAGAACTGGTGCAGCACGTGTGAAGTCTTGAAGACGGGCATGGGAGGGACGGATGATTGTGGTCTGTAGTTTGATTAGCATAATTAAAAATGTAGTCTTAGAAGACTTAGGGGCCATTCACACTGCAAGGGACTGATAATTGTCCTGTTTTCGTGCCGTGCACACGGCCGCTGGGGGACGGCTTTTCTCCGCGGTTTGTGGAGAAAAGCCTTCCCCCTTCACATAGACATGTTCATATTCTGTCCGAAAACCGAACGGAAAGGGGAAGACATGTTTATGGGGGATTTTTCTTGGTTGTAAAATTTTTCCATCCGGGTTTTTAAAAAAAAAGGCCCTGAAAACCCCTATAGATAGAGGAGCCATGAAGGGAGCTGAGTATAAAAGAGTCATGATAGGAACCAAAGATAGAAAAGCCATGATGGCGAATGAGGACATAGAAGCCATGCTGGGAACTAAAGATAGAGTAACCATGCTGGGAACTTAGGACAGAGAAGGCAAGCTAGAAACTGAAGTTAAGCGGGACTGAGGATAGGGAGCCTTACTGTTATCTGAAGATAGGGAAGCCATGCTGGGAACTGAAGATAGGCAGCCATGATCTGTACTAAAGATAGGGAAGCCATGCTGATAATTAAAGATAGGGGACCCATGCTGTGGTCCGAGGACAGAAAGTCATGATAGAGAGGGAACATAGGAGAGCCGTGTTGGGGATGTAGGAGCCATGATAGGACCTAATGAAAGGAGAGCCATTCTGGTAATTGAAGATAGGGAACCCATGCTGGGTACTGAAGATAGTGGACCCATGATCTGGTCTAAAGATATTAAAGCCATGCTGATAATTAAAGATAGGGGAGCCATGATGTGGACTGAAGACAGAAACCAATGACAGGGAGTGAACATAGGGGAACCGTGTTGAGCACTCAGAATGTGGAAGCCATGATAGAGACTAATGGAAGGAGAACCATTCTGGTAAATGAAGATAGGGGAGCCATGCTGGAGTTGCTTCACTATATTTACATGGATCCACAGACTGTACGTGGTATTGCAGCCCAGCCTTTGTCACTTAACCTATGTTCTACACTACATTAGTAGTAGCTGCTACCCTCCTGAGAGTAGATACTATATACATTTCAGCCACTTTTGTATGTGCTTTTTGCTGCTCCATGCTCAGCTTAGGCATCTGTCCCCAGAGCCATGAAATAAACAATAAGGAATGTCTTTTTTTTCTTGATGACACTGCAACTTACTTAAGAGGTCAGACAAAGTTGCAGAAGCTTCACTAGATCTATTATAGAGGGGATTTTCTTGAAAATGTTGAAATTTGCTGCAAAAGTTAAGAGCCCCCTAATGTCCAAAAAGATAAAAGATTGTTTAAAAATTGATTCCAACATAAAGTAGACTTATGGTAGATGTTCATTATTTACTATTTTGTTGGCTATGACTATCTGTCTTACATACAGAAATATTTCCAAATTTTCACAGCGTTTTGATATTTTTCACAAATAAACAAGGATTGTTTCGACCAAAATTAACTGCTAACTTAAAGCATAACGTGTCACGAGAAAACAGTCTCAAAATCACACGAATAAGTAAAACCATTAAAAAGTTAAACCCGGTGTAGCGCCTCACTCACTTTCAGCCACCATCTTGGTCATGCTTAGCTTCTGGGATCGCCGTTCTTGGGTAGATCATATTGGCACACCAACTTTACAACACTGGGATTCTCTTTAACCTGGCCTCAGTCTGCTTTATTGAGGCACAGGTAAATACAAACAGGCAGAAATAAAGATAAATCAAATGGCCATTAACTGAACACAAAGGTTCCCCCTACTACCAGGGGTCTGTGCCTACTGCACAGCACCCCCAAAACCACAGTATTCTTACTATAGGCTTTCCTCAAGCATGCGGTGGCCAGAGCTTATCTTCAGTTCATCTACTGCCATGCAGCAGACCATGCCCCCCGATCACCTGTAGTAGCAGGCCTTTAGTAGGTCTCCAGAGACATACCAAAAGCCTAACCTGGAATGCGGGAACGGCCTCCCACCCAAGGCTATGACCGTTCCGAGTAAAGCCAGCCCATAATAACTGCATAGCAGCCATTCTAGATACATGTGTCAGCAACATACGGCTACTGACACCAAATAGCTGGCTTCCCCCACTGAGAACAGGTCCTCGGTGGCGCATCGGCAGCAGGATACCTGCTATACTCCCCCTACTGGCAGAAATCTGCGACCACCTAAGATCGCTCTGCCACACCGGGTAAAGTGACACATACCAGATTTTTACAAAAGGACCTGGTCCTTAAGTCCAAAATAGGCTTAGACCTTAAGGAGTTAAGCTCTGTCAGTGAATTAACCCCTTACTGACATATGATGTATGAGTATGCCATAGTGCCGGTAAGGGGCTTTGTAGCGGGATCACAGCACAAACCCACTACACAGCCACCGGGTGTTAGCAGCTAATTGCAGCTAACACCCGGGGGTTACAGCACGGGGGGGAGGGGGTAGGAGTTGAGGGGGGTGTTGAGCCAAGCCCCGCCCCCCCCTCACGCACGCTCTTTAACCCTTTAGACGGGAATATGTAGAAACTCGCTCGATTGGCTGGATTTATACTGGAACAAGAGACTTAAGTATACCACTGGTTTCGGATGTATCGAATCTATTGGAAGTGCTAGGTATCTATGCATGATAGAGTTGTTTAAATAAATTAGCAAATATCTGTCTACTGTACCTTTTCTATGCGTCGTAGGATCTTTTACAACATGTCAAAGAACTGCTAAAAGGGCAAAATTGCTGCATATCGTGTCACTACCGTTCAGCAGGTGATATGAAGAAAAGAGTCCAATATGATCACTGGTTCCAGGGGGGCTGTGAAGGAAAACATCCAATGTGAAATTGCTGCTACTCCCACCGATATGTTGCCATTAATTCCAGGAACATGGAGCGCTGCGCCCAAGTGTGTCTGCAAGAGAGATCACTTCCAACAATGTAGGTGATACAGTCGATTACACATACATTAAGGTATCACAAATATACCAAACATGAGTCCATTGTTTTCCTAAGGTTGGGCACTATACGGCTTATTTTGGGGCGCATTTCGGTCTGTATTTCGCAGCGTACTGCGCTCTTATACGAGCGAAATGCGCCCCAATCATTACGGTAATACATAGTTCTCATAGAGAGCTATGGATTACGCCTCCTCTCCCCGCGTATATAATACGATCGTATTGTACGCGCGGAGAGATAATTGACATGTCATTTATTAATGAATGTCTATGCCGGCCCCCCGTGCCGCGAGAGTACGTGCCAACCAGCGTGAGGACCCAAAGTAATTGCGGGGCGTACTGCACGCCCCGCAATTAAGCTGTGTGAACTTACCCTAATGCAACATTTCTACTGTTTGCATTTGTTCTGTTGTCTCAATGCACTGATAGAAAAGTGCAGAGGAAAGTGCCGACATATTAATATCATTTGGTGTCAAAAAAGCTTCCGCATTTTGCATGAAACAGGAAATGTGCGAGTCCGTGTATGAAAATATATCTTGGAAACAGAAACTTTTCCTGGAACGTGGTTTGTACAAAGTGTTCTAGGGAGGAAGTTTCGGTATCCAGGGTGATAAAATGTCATAAATAAACACATATATATTGTATTATCAGATATCGGCAGGAACACTTGCAGAAGCAGAAGCCACGTACTGGATTTACTTATTATTTACCGCACAATGGATCTCATTTATCAAACCTGTCATGAGTAGGAGTGGATGCTCCTTGCCGGCTACAAGTTTGGCGTAAGGCCGCGCCGAGGAGCAGAGTCTAAGGCCGTGTTCACACGGCTTATTCCCGACGGATTTGTGCGCTGTATTGAGCTCACAAATCCGCCGTGAATAAGGGACGGGGGCGGGGCCGAAGCGCGGCGGGGGCGCCGCTCCCGGCCCCATAGACAATGCATTGTTTACGGCGCGTCCGTGCCGTAAATAATGTGCATGTCACTTTCTCCCCCCACGGCGGATTTGCCGAGCAGGGAGGAGCGACGGAATCCACTGTTCTCTATGAGAGCAGTGGATTATCGTAATGACTCCGACGGATTGGAGCCGTACTGCAGAGCAAATCCGGCGCGGAGTACGGCGCCAATCCGCCCCCAAATAAGCCGTGTGAACGAGGCCTAATAAGTCACTCGTATTTATCCTCAATCCCTGCAAGAGGGTTTGGCCTCCGCTGCAGGGAACTTCCAGGTCACTACCCAAGACAAGCTGGTGTGCAGCCGAGCTGCAGGAGGGTTTGGCAGAGTCAGGACACAAGTGCAAGGTCAGAGCAGGTCATAGGCAGGAGGTCAGGACAGGCAGAGTACACTTGTAAATGGGTAAGAAAAATGTAGACAGAATAACTCACAAAATGCACCAACACAAACCAACTATCTGGCAATAGCGGAGGGGAGGAATGCTTAAATTGGGGAGGGTCCCAGAGAATTGGCTTAGGTAAAGTTGGGTGCATACAGCAGCGGGTAGCCAATGGGCAGACAGGGACAGAGGACGGCATCAGCCATGGTACATCCTAAACAAGGGGATCAGCGGGCAGGAGGAACAGAAAAAACACGGTGGCATCTGCGGGTGCAGGCGATAGCTGCCACGTGACCTGTGACATTATCTTACAGTAAGGCAATGTTCACACGGCTTATCCACGGCGTAATTGCGGGGATGGATTTCGCCTGCAATAATGCCGTGCAGCGGGGGCAGGGCAGGGGGGCCGGCATCCCGCCGGCCCCATAGACATTCATTATCCACGGCGCGTATCCCGCTGTGAATAATTGACATGTCACTTTCTCGCCACTCGCGAAATACGGCGAGCGGGGAGAGGAGACAGAATCCATATTTCTCTATGAGAACTGTGGATTACCGTAATGACTGGGACGGATTTCAGCCGTATTACGCGCAGTACAGCGCGAAATACGGCTGAAATCTGTCCCAAAATAAGCCGTGTGAACATTGCCTAAGACTGTCCTTGTTGCCCATAACAACCAATCAGAGCTCAGCTTTCATTTTTCCAGAGCAGTATAAGGCTATGTTCACACGGCTTATTTTGGGACGGATTTCAGCCCGTATTTTGTGCCGTACTGCGCGAATTACGGGTGAAATCCGTCCCAGTCATTACGGTAATCCCGAGTTCTCATAGAGACCTATGGATTCCGTCTCCTCTCCCCGCTCGCACAATACAACGAGTGGGGAGAGAAGTGACCTGTCAATTATCACTGCGGTATACGCACCGTGGATAATGAATGTCTATGGGGCCAGCGAGCTGCCGGCCCCCGCTGCCGAGCACACGGCGTAATTGTGGGCGAAATCCGTCCCGCAATTACGCTGTGAATCAGACGTGTGAACATAGCCTAAAAAATGAGAGGGCGCTTTGATTGGTTGCTATGGGTTCTGATTGGTCGCTATGAGCTCTAATTGGTTGCTATGGGCGCTGATTGGTTACTATGAGCTATGACTGGCTGCTGTGAGCTCTGATTGGTTGCTATGGACTCTGATTGATTGCTGTGGGCTCTAATTGGTTGCTATGGGCACTGACTGGTTACTATGAGCTCTGATAGGTTGCGATGGGTAACGCAGACAATCAAACAGCTAGATAGTTTTGATAAATGAGGCCCAATATCTGTCATTAATTCGTAATGGTAGATTTAAGACAACTTTTGCAAAGAAAAAGTGCAGTAGTTACCCCTAGCAACCAATTACATGACTGCTTTTATTTTCCAAAGGGTCTCAGAAAAATAAAACCTATAATCTAATTGGTTGTCCTGCTATGATCATGGCTGTTGCCTAGCAACAGCTCTTGCAATCGCCACCCATGTGCCCAGCAATGTCTTCTGCAGCTCTCACTATAAGTGGCATTTACATGTACTAACTGTACTAATAATGATAGCTTTTATGACAGCACAAGCCACACTCCGTCATGTTGAAGTAATCGTTTCATTGATGATCCTTTCCTGCAATTACCTTGGACAATTACTGCTATGACTGGAAGCCGAGAATGTGGAATATAGAATATTATACGTAATAATAAATACATTCAGAATTGAATAAGAGCAGCAGCAATAGGCTAAGTTTCCACTGCGGCCCCATAGACTTTTATAATAAAACCGTCTTGTTGTCTCCACAGAACGTCTTTTTTCTGCTCGTTTTTTAAAACGTTGCTAATGTAGTCTATGTAACGTGGCGGACGTTTTTGGCGCGTTTTTGACGTGATTTTTTTTTTTCAGAAATCCATAGAAATATGTTGCTTTCCAACTTTTGACAGTCAGTGGACAAAAAACTCAGTTTTATGAAAATTTTTTAAGGATTTGGTTTTTAGGGCATTTTTTTTGTCCACTGCCGTGTAGGCATAGCCTAAGGGTATGTTCACACGGTGTTATTGCGGTGCACATTTTGCCGCGTATTTGCGCTTTATACGAAGCGAAATGCACGCCGCAATTACGGTAGTTCATAGCTCTCATAGAGAACTATGGATTACACCTCGTCTCCCCCGGCATACAATACGATCGTATTGTATGGCGGAGGAGAGAAGTGACATGTCAATTGTTCGCGGTGCCTACGTGCCGCTGACAATACGTGCCGATGCACACCGTGCCCCCCCACCCGTGCTTTACGCTATGTTCACACGGCTTGTTTTGGGACGGATTTCGTTCCGTTATTCGCGCCGTGCTGCGAAATCCGTCCCCGCAATTACGCCGACAATAAGCCGTGTGAACATAGCCTTAGGCTATGTTCACACGGCTTAATTCGGGGCGTATTTACGGACGTATTTACGTCCGCAAATACGTCCTGAAATACGTTTCAAATACGTGTCACAAAGCCCCTCCCTCAGTTTCAAGAACCTGATCACAGAAAACAAAAGATTATCTATCTTCAATAGAAGTTCAGACCTGGATATGAATGGTCTGACACCTTCCACTTGTGCCTAAATTTTTTTTTTTTAAACAATACAGTTTCATTTTTTCATCAAATGACGAACACCTTGGCAGGCTGCAGTGGACACCATTGTAAGTTAATGGACGCAGGTGGTGAAAAGAAAAAGTCGACAATATCCAATACATGAAATTTAAAAAAAAAATCTTACATCTTTATCGGATATTCTAATGTTTCACAAAAAAAAATGGCGCAAGTGGAAGCCATCATTGATATCTACATCTGAACTCTTATTGAAGATAATCTTTTTATAACTGAGGGAAGGGCTGATTGACAGACTCCAAAAGAACCTTTTCCCCCACGATTACTAATTTATCCTTAATGTCTTTTGTTCTCTGTTATCAGCTACTTTTTTTAGGTTTAATGGGTGCAGGTGTTGTCTGTCATGCAAAATTGTACAACAGTTTTGGGCAGCATGGTGGCTCAGAGTTATCACTGTTGCCTTTCAGTGCTGGAACCCTTGGTTTAAAGGGAATCTGTTGCCAATTTTATTTTATTTTACTTATTAAATCAAGCCCCTGATCCATATTCTTTTCCTCTCAGCCGTTTATATTTCCTGATTGAAGATTTCTCTGTTCGGCCGTCTATATAAGATTGTGGGGAAGACAATCTTGCTTGCACTGTTTTAACAGCAGAACACCAAAACTTAGCCATAAATGGTAAAAAAAATATATAAATTTTATTGAGAAAAACTCCATGAAAATACACAAATGTGAGTATAAAAAAGAATACAAACACACACCCAAACAAAATGCTGCTTTTTATATGAAGTATACTTATATTTCATGTCTGAGTCATATATTTATGTTTTATTATCTACATATTCACGTAATTACTATTAAATATTCACACTTGCACTTTTGGCACTTTCACTGCGGCACCGGTTTGTCACTGTCACGTTTTGGTTCACCTGTTTATTTGTGTTTATTACGTTGTGCGCATCTGTGCTTTAGTAAATAGGTTATGTTAATTCCAGTTCCGGTGTAGTGCAGAGCACCTGATATACCATTATCAAGATGGCGTTTTTTTGCACTTCCGTTTCCGGTCTTTGAGACACAGTTGCGCTCCATAGGCTTGTATTTTTATTCCAGTTTCGGCATAGTGCAAAGCGCCTGATATACCATTACTAAGATGGCGGTTTTTGCACTTCCGGTTCCAGTCTTTGAGACGCAGTTGCGCTCCATAGGGTTTTATGTCACTTCCGGTCCCGGTCTTTGTGCCGTATCCGGATTCATTTTGTGGTATGTTAAAGGTTGTTTTTAATAACATGTTGGGATATTTATCAATTATGCTTTATATTATGTTTTTTTTGTGGGTTCTCCTCTCTTATTTGCCTATTTATATTATTGATTGATCATTCACTATGTTTATATATGGCTCATTGGACCTTTAATCTGTCTATCAAATATATGAGATGTGATTGGGCAGCCTTTGTCTATATATACACCATCTTCCATCCACACTAGTATTCCCCCTGAAGAAGCAATAGGTGAAATGTGTGTTGGGGCATGCTGCTCCCCTCCATACACTGGGTGACACCTGGCTAAGTATGTGCTATGCTTTAAGACATTGTATCATTTATATTTGACCTCAGCCTTTTTCTCTGATATATAGGTGTGTCCACTTTCCCTGCTGTTTTTGGAGGGTTGTAGCAGCATTTTGTTTGGGTGTTTGTATTCTTTTTTTATACTCACATTTGTGTATTTTTATGGAGTTTTTCTCAACAAAATTTATATATTTTTTTTACCATTTATGGCTAAGTTTTGGTGTTTTGCAATTTGATTGCCATATGGTGCTTTAATGTTTAGAGTGGTAGCCCTTATAATTTTTGTAGGTGATTTATTGCTTTAACAGCAGTCAGAGAGATACTTTACAGCATCTTCATGCCCATAGGATTCTTAAGACTGATTCTGTCCCATAGACTTGTATAGGAGAGTTTTCACTGTGAAGGGAGGGGAGGGGAGAGCTGTGACCATCTCCTCTTGTGACTGGTGGATTTTGTGTTATCTGTACACATTGGTGTCTCCTTTCAGCTTGACCCTGCCTTTACTGGTCATGAGCAGACACTGAAAAGCTCTCTAAACAGAACAGGAAGTGTCAGACTATTATTAGGCCTAGTGGCCAAAGTGAAAACTAGAGGACTTAAGAATTATTAAAAAAATATTGAAAGTTATATGGAAAATTAGAAAAAAAAAACAACCAAAAATTCATAAAAATGTGTTTAACATAAAAATGTGAGTTAAACAAGTTACTTTTTGATGACACATTCCCTTTAAACAACTCCTGACTCCCTTGTACGTTCTCCCCATGTTTGTGTGGGTTTCCTCCGGGTTCTCCAGTTTCTCCCATACTCCCCCAAAAAAACATACAAATAGGTTTGTGGATTCGCCTGTCCCCCTCAACCATTGACATGCACATCTTCCGCCTGGAAACTGGGTAGAAGATTGAACTTGTTCTAAATTTTTAGGGACATCGGAGGTTTTAAAAAAAACGTCTGGCAGAAAATCTGTGCAGTGTGGACTGCTAAACGGATTTTCTATTTAAATCCATGTAAAAGGTTGACGGGTGATTTACAGATGGTTTTCAAATCCAAAAACTGTCTCTAAATCCGACTGAAAACCAGTGCCGTGTGGACGGGGCTTGGAGTACTGTGAACCCCAGACTCGGACATCATCATGTCTAATGATGTCACTAAAAGTAAATTTTTATTTAATGTCCTTTAGCCATTGTTAGGCTTTTCGTCTTCTAAAGCACAGATTCAGATTGCAGCACTTGTCCTGTACTTAAAGAGAACCTGTCACATAGTTTATGCCCCCTTGCTGAGGGCAGCACAAGCTGGTGTCAGACCTGCTGTTTCCAGCGCTGTGTCCCTTATTCTGTAAGATGCTGGAGTTTTCGTGTATTTAATGCTCAAATCTGCAGTTTTCAGCCAGAAGAGTCATTCGAAGAGTGATTCAAAGAGTCAGTTTTTTTCATACCCGCCCACCTGAGGCTAGCCCCGCCCACTTCAACTGATAAACCTGTTACTTTGAATAGGTAGAAACATGTGAATAACTGTCAATGGGCGGGGCTAGCCTTTGGTGGGCGGTGCTTACAGCTACTCATGAATAAGATTTGAGGGGTAAATGCTCTAAAACTGCAGCATCTTACAGAATAAGGGACACAGTGCTGGAAACAGCAGGTCTGACACTGGCTTGTGCTGTCCTCAGCAAGGGGGCATAACCTATGTGACAGGTTCCCTTTAAATACCCTGCCCAAGGCAATGACTTCTTAACACCACCTTAGCAGGTCACCATAGATCACAGCTGACTTAACATAACTATGGGCCCCTGGGCATAGCGCCGCACCAGAAATTTGCATGTCCACGCCCTTCTTGCATGTGAGCCACGCCCCCTTCGAAAAGCCACACCCCACTCCACCTAACTGTGTAATGGCTCTGGAAGAAAGCTAAATTAGGGTTTTGGCATCACCCAGCTTCCCTGGACTGTTGGATGGTCTATTCAGCATCCAGGAGACCTGGGATATACTGCCAAACTGTGCTCTAATAGGTAGGTATCTCAGTGCCCTATTTGAACCCTGTAGCCAGATAGTAACCCCCTGTAGCTAGGTAGTAGCCTCCTGTAGCCAGGTTAATGCCCCCTTCTAGCCAGATGCTGTCCCCATTAGCCAGGCAGATGCCCCCATTAGCCAGGCAGATGCCCCCATTAGCCAGGCAGTGACCCGATAGCTCATAACAATAAAATAATAAAATCTACTTCACACCCCTCCCCTCACAAGCACTTAGTCACTGCACACACATACCTCCCCTCGCAGGCAATCAGCCCCACTCCTCCCCACACACACAGCCATCTCTGCACTCACCTGTCCTGCTGGCATCCTAGTTTTTCACACACTGCTCGTGGAAAGGGTGCGGAGCTTTGCGGTTCCCGCTATGCCCTGCCCCTTCCACCCAGTGCTCGCCAGCTTCACTCTAAGCGCACAGGCGAGCGCTTTAGGCACTCAAAGAACTTCCCGATCTTTACACAGATAACCTCCGGCTTCTCTTCAGATGCGGAAGGTTAAGCCACGCAATCGTGGGGGTGGGGGGGGGGGGACACGGCCCCCATTAGCATTAATGACCCGCCAAAACCGGGAGGGTTGGCAAGTATGATTATTACGTCACTTATGTCTGGACACCAGCAGCTTGCAGCCTACAAAACTATTTGACAGGGCAGGGAGCCTTTGGCTACCTTCTCCATTATGGTTTTTAACTGTTTGCCCATCCTAAAAACATACAAACAGTTAAATAAGCAAAGCCAACCAAAGGAGCCAGGGTATGTTTCTTGTATTCCATACATACACCACTTGGAACCCCTATACTTGTGGAGCCCCCGGGCAACTGCCTAGTGTGCCCAATGGAAAAGATGGCCCTGCCCTAGATCAGGCACTACATTTAATTCAGTATGCAACTTCATAAAGGAGATAGCAGGGGCTAAAGACCTGGATGACCCGATGATTAAATGACACCTTCATACCTGCTGAAAATGGTTGATATAACTCAAATTCTTTTGGACCGAACTGAGGGTCTAACTGGTGCCAAAAGAAAAAGTCAGCACAAAATGATAGAAGAGTGCTTTGTAGTGAGATTCTAAGCCGACTGTGTCCCAGGAATAGTAAGTAATGAAGTAATCGGGTTCATTAGAGATCCACCAATGGGCCATGCATGGTAGGGTGTAAGGCCGTGTTCACACGGCTTATTCCCGACGGATTTGTGCGCCTGTATTGAGCGCACAAATCCGCCGTGAATAAGGGGC
Source organism: Phyllomedusa bahiana (assembly GCA_025379985.1). Classification (NCBI taxonomy): domain Eukaryota; kingdom Metazoa; phylum Chordata; class Amphibia; order Anura; family Hylidae; genus Phyllomedusa; species Phyllomedusa bahiana. The sequence continues at coordinate 29,865 of JAODAL010021677.1, forward strand.
GGGACGGGGGCGGGGCCGGACGCGCGGCGGGGGCGCCGCTCCGCGCCGTAAATAATGTGCATGTCACTTTCTCCCCCGGCGGCGGATTTGCCGAGCGGGGAGGAGCGACGGATTCCACTGTTCTCAATGAGAGCAGTGGATTACCGTAATTGCTGCCGCGGATTGGCGCCGTACAGCAGCGCAAATCCGGCGCGCAGTACGGCCCCAATACCCGGCAGTATAAGCCGTGTGAACGGGGCCTTAATGGCACCCACTTCAATTCTACTGGGTCACATTGTACTAAAGCAGCCTTGGGTTTGTCATGTGGGGCAGGGCTGCCATTAGTAATTCCAGGGTCCAACACAGCCAAAGCATTGGGACCTCCAATCGCTTACCAGACCCTTTTTAAAAATTTTTGATCAAGACCCTGGACAGGAGTGTTGCCAGTGCTACCCTGATTGTGTAGAAACAGCAGATATCCAGCACAAAAGGATCCAATTCCATAAAATATCCCAAATTTATTGAAATTTCTTATTTAAAATATACACTCATGTAAAAAGCAGCAATAAGTGTGACAGTCAAGATAAGAGACACACAAAAAGACATTCACGCTTACGCGTTTCAGGCAAAGAAATTGTTCCCTTACGCATAGCGATTGTGCCCCTGATGTGGGGTATTGCAGTTATCTACATTAGGCTAGGTTCCCAATACGCTATTCACTACTTTGCAGGTATCCCTTGGGGTATTGGGGAAAAAGTACTCCCGATACTCCAACGTAGTTATCCTGGCCTAATAAAGGTTAATAAAGCAAACGTAGTCCCATGTGGTCTACACTTTTCCGGCAGGACTCAAAAACCTTTTAGACCACACAGAAAGCATGTACTACTGACAAATAAAGCAAATGTAGTCCACACAGCATTATGTTTGCTCTCACATCTATGGGGCTGTGACAGCTACGTTGCGATTTCCGTTTTCCGCAATAACCCGATGGATACCTGCAATGTAGTGAAGACCATGGTGTCAACCCCGTCTTATTTTTACTTTTTAAAGGCATTTTGCACATTTAAAGGGGTTGTCTCACTACAAGGATTGCTTTTTATGTTAAAGATCTTGCAAAAACAAGTCACATTGCAATATGTGTCCATTAACAGTGTCCGACCTATTCCTAGATATCCCCTCTTGTATGGGCTGCATCAGCTCCTCAAGTCACTATAGCTACAGACTTGTTCAATCTCTCCTGATAGGCTGCCAGCACTGGTTGCTATAGCTACAGACCTGGCTTCTACTGCAGCCTAGTAGAAGTAAACACGCCCCTAAATTCAAAATGAAACCAAGAAAACAGACTGGGTGAGTGAATCGGGAAAGTGGGACAACCCTTTAAGTCCTGTTGTTCCAAATATTCCACCATATGTGCATCTTAGTTCAAAATGTATACATTTCTTTTTAAAAGGAATTTTTGTTTTTGAAAAATCTCAACTTGCTGGGACTGGGACAGTCAACTGTAATGTGTGTGTGTGTGTGTGGGGGGGGGGGACCCGTCCAATATTCCTGCAACGCCACCACATGGGAAATGAAGACACAAAGAATACCTTCAAAAGGTATAATATGAACATTAGGAATTTTTATTGGTTGGATCTTAAATTAGGTTTTATCATCATCTAATATTTAATCAAAGTATTATCCAGGTTCACATTCATCAATTTATAATGCAACCGTCATACATAAAATATTGACCTTGACAGCCTTATTGCATCTCATATGATTTAGAAACATGGAACATCCGCACATATCCGAAACGCTTCAAACAAATACCTTGAAAATTGCCATAGCAACCTGGAATGCAGCCTCGAGTGTGCAGCCGAGCCGATCTCACCATGGAAACCCCCTCACTCCTTCTTCGGGGATATTTCCACACATTCCCCTAAAAAATAACATTCTTTCCCTTGGGGCCAAACACAGCAACGCTCACGGCTGAGAAAAACCATGACCTGCATTAGTGACATCTGGAGATTTTGCTTCGTGCTCCCATCTGCCACATAAATTGATACATGCAATTCATCCAACTTCAGGGGGACGTTCCATGCATGATGAAGAAAAAACCCGCATCAGAGACGTCAAAAGGGAAGAGGTAAGCGGGAAGAGAGGTACGAGGATGATCAAAAGCAAGAGAGGGGATCATAAGCAAGAAAAGGGGTGGCAAAAGCAAAATAGGAGATGTGGGCTGGAGCATGGGAAAAATAGTCTAAAACAATTCAACAAACCCTTGCTTGTATTTTTTAAAAAGGCAGTCTGGTTACATAGTTTGCAAGCAGGGGCCCTTTCAGGTAAATTTTACCGGGGCAGGGTGAAGAAATTTCATGTTGTGCCACGCTGCAACACATTGCCTCACCATTACCCAATGCCTGAATATACAAAAAGCTTTAACACAAAGTTCTATGTATAAAACTACTAAATAATAGGCATACAATTACCAAATAACACTGCTGCAAAAAAAAAAAATCCCAAGGGGGAGATGACTGTAAACAATGGATCACTAAAGGGCACTAAAACAAAAACGGGCCCCAGAATTTTTAATAATAATGAATGGGGAAAATGTTTATTTTTAATTTACAAACTTCCCACGTCAATTTTACTTTGTGGCAAAACCCCCTTTTAAAATTGATTTTTGGACCCAGCATAGGTTGATCTTGGGGCCCACCAGTAGAGCTGATTCTTGGAGCCACCAATGGAGTTGATTCTTGAGGTCCACCAGTGGAGTTGATATTTGGAGCTAACCAGTGGAGTTGATTCTTGGGTCCCACCAGTGGAGTTGATTTTTAGGTTCCACCAGTGGAGTTGATTCTTGGGATCCAGCAGTGGAGTTGATTCTTGGTAATGATAATGGTAGAACCAATAAAAACTTCAAAGACTTTAATATTTCTCTTTTAAAAAGACACATCTCACTGACATTAGTCCATACAATATAGAGTGTCAGGCAATGCAACAATGTATAGGATACTCAGTATTTAGTCGCGGCCATCCATGCCATTCAACGCATCAGTCCATTGATCGCTCCCACCTCGAGGAGCAGGAGAAGCCGACAACCAGAGTGGGCAAAGACGCGCAGCAAGTGTCGGCGTCTCCTGCTCCTCGAGGTGGGAGCGATCAATGGACTGATGCGTTGAACGGCATGGATGGCCGCGACTAAATACTGAGTATCCTATACATTGTTGCATTGCCTGACACTCTATATTGTATGGACTAATGTCAGTGAGATGTGTCTTTTTAAAAGAGAAATATTAAAGTCTTTGAGTTTTTATTGGTTCTACCATTATCATTTGCAAGCATTGTTAGCAGGCCTGGAGAACCTGCCTTTTGAACCATACAGGACTCAGTATATAATTTGCCTACGATTGGGGACCGACTTCTATATATACGAGTTGATTCTTGGGGCCACTCAGTGTAGTTGATTCTTGGGGCCCACCAGTGGAGTTGATTCTTGGGGCCCACCAGTGAAGTTGATTCTTGGGGCCCACCAGTGGAGTTGATTCTTGGGGCCCATTCTATAGCTATTCCACATACTACACTTTGCCTCTCACTGTCTCTTTCTCTTTTTCTCTCCTTTTCACTGAAAAGCAGCCCCAGCCCTTGCATTCTCGAGGGTCCACCATGCACAGGAGCCCACTGAGGGATATCCCTGTAGGTCATTCGAGTCTGGGCACAGTAGGTATCGAGCTATGGGTTAACACAAAGCAGTAATTACTGTAGTTGGCCACAAAGCAAGTGTAGTCCAGTTAACTAAGCACTAGGTACAGGAAACAAATGGCTGGGTAAAACTTGAACATGTGAGACTCGTAGAAGAATGGTCAAGGCTGTGAAGGATAACAGGATATTCCAGGGTTTAGGGCCAGACAGTGAATTTCGTGATCATACAAAGCTCTTGAACCACAACTTCTGTTGACTTCTTCCAGATATTGACTCTTGACTAGTAAGATCAATAACTATTGATTTTGGTTACATAAGAGAGCCAAAATCTTTTGCAGCATGCAGAAAACTGACCATCCTAGTATGAGCTGTAATGGTGACTTCTATTGGATGTCACTCCCTGTTTCCACTATGGCAGAATACATGCTTTAACTATTTGGATGACTCAAGGGTCTCTATTTAATGGCATATTTTGGGGGGTTAGGGGTGGACGCTCTTTATTTAGTTCTATATAATTAAATAGTGTTGTAATTTGCACGATTACTGATTTCATTATTTTCTGATGGACCCAGTGCAATCGATTGTAAAGGGATTAGCCATTTCGTTGAACTGTTAACAATACATTAGGCTTCTCAGATTCACCCAAGGCTTTTACAAGAACATGAAGGAGTGAGCATGCTATCTTCTAGAAACAATTGTTCTGAGGCAGGGCCAAGCTATCTGAGTGTTCTCCCTACTAGGTTATTAGTTCCAATAGCAAGAGCAGCATCTGCTCTCGCCGAGCTTGAAATCATGTTTAATAACATGAAAATGTTCAGCAGCCAAATCCCTGTTGGGAAGGATAAGCCTGAACAAAGGCACCCAACTACCAGTCATTTCCATAACAGATGTAGTACGCGATGCATGACAACTCAGCCTTGTATTATCCATCAACCTCAACCGCAAGAAGCTCTTCTGATCACATTAATTGTGAGGGTGAGGTAGACAGTCCTGGACACAACCATTCTGCTCTTTGACTGATGTGAGATTATTGAGAGTCATTTACATGTTGACACTAGGAAGTCCCAACTATGAATCACCGTTTGGCCAAACTCTTACAGAGCTCTCCACTTTTTGTCATCGCTAGATGCACATGGACAATGATTAAATAAAAATCCTGTTCAGTCGTCCAGTTAATTCTCCAGAAATTATTTATTATTGGTAGATGCAATGTACTTCACGTCTTAAGAAGGGTTCTCAACTGGTTTTTACATTAATTCCCAATTTCCTATCTCAGCAGAGTCATCCTTAAGTCATTCTAATAATAAAGTGTGAGTGTAACGGGTACCAGGACCTGAATAGGGCAACAGGAAGAGACAGTGAGCCCTAATGCTAGTCCCCCCCCATAGCTTTCCCTGTCTACTTGCCGGCCCGACCCTAAGCAGTTGGTGGCAACTGGACGACGTTCCCTTCACTGGTAATGTGACACACGGAACACGACAAGACAGACAAACACAAAAACGAAGGTTCGGGCAAAAACAGGGCAAAACTGGAGATAGCAAATCAGTACGACATCAGCAGGCAAAAACATTGGTCAAAAAGACAGGCAAAGAGATCAGTAAAACCAGGGAACAGTGATGAGCGAACAGTAAAATGTTCAAGTCGAACAGTAGTGGTGTTCTGTTTGAGGTTCGATTCAAACTCGAACCCCATTAAAGTCAATGGGAGAAGGTGTTTGGGTCAATTTTTATATCTATATAGGTGAGAAGAAGCTGGAATTACCATCCATAACAGTAAACTGGATACGTGGAACAACTTAGTGGAGAAAAATTGACTCTTAAGAGTGACAGAAAAAAACTGAGAGGCTAAAATACTTCATTCCTTTCAATGGCTAACTGAAAAGATGAGGACAGCTTTCAAGCAGGGGTGTAGCTGTAGGAGGTACAGCGGTAGCAGCTGCTACGGGGCCCTGCATCCTGTGGGGGCCCAAAAGCACGTTTGACATGTAAGAAGGCACTGCTGACCGCTCGATATTTCTGCCGATGGACCAGCTTCCTTCTCCTCTGAGGGCATCAGCGACTGGGCGTCAGAGCAGACAAAATCATCCTCTTTGGCCTCTTGATCTTTTGAAATTCCCTCTGACCCCAACCACATTGTATGATCAAAGAGCTCTTCAGAATATGGATTACTTGGAGTGGTCTGTATCCTGGGTTGTGACATTTGGACCTTGTTTGCTTCAGTTGGACTGATGATGATGACATTTGTGGCCATGACTAAGAGGAAGAGGAGGTAAAACCGCTGGATGCAGGGTCTGATAACCACTGAAGAACAGATTGGCGATGCTGTTCAGTAATGAGACGCACAGGGAACTGAGCAAGCGATGACAGGCATGATGGTCCTGCGACTGACAATGTGCTCGCTTGTGTGTTGTCCGGAGCACAGGAAGGAGTGCCCTGTCTCGTATCTCTATATCCACTTTCTATACCCCTCCTTGCTCGCTTACTACCTCTATTTCTAACCATGTTTAAAAGCAAAATATTATAGCTCTGCGCGTGGCGCAAGATTTATGTAATAAAAAAAGAGAAGACTGTAGATATGTGGATCACAATAACACACTGATATATTGTAACGTTATGTGGACTTAAAATCTGGCAAAATTACACTTCTTGGCGTTGAGTAAGATTTAGAGAAAACTCTATTTCCTGGATATATAGCTGTATAACAATAACACACGGTATATTTGAAAGGTAATTCACCCCAAAAACTGCCAAAAATGAACTTTTCTCCACTCAGTACAATTTTCACCAACCAACCACTATTTAAAATATTTTTTTTTTTGTATAGGAGATTTGGAGACAGTGTGTTATACAATTAATGAACCCCCAAAACTGCAAAAATGAACTTTTCTCCACTCAGTATAATTTTTACCAACCTCTATTTAGAATATATTTCTTTGTATAGGAGAATTGGAGACAGTGTGTTATAAAATTATTTTACCCCCAACACTGCAAAAACAGAACTTTTGGCCACTGAGTATGATTTTGCAAATCCAAGCACTCTATATAATATATATCCATGTATATGAGAGTTAGGTATTATGTGAGCCTGCAAATGTCACCAAATAACAGCTTCTGGGTGTGGGAAAGATGCAGCCAGCAATACCAAACTACCTAACTATTTGTAATGTGATTTTAGCAGCCAATGACAGCACTACACCTGAAAACTATTAAAATGGCGTGTCGAATGCCATGTCGAACTCAAGCGAAGAGCACTCGGGCGAACAGTAAAATGTTTGGTTTGGTTTGAGTTCGAAAACATCGAGATGTTCGACTCAAACTTAACTTTTCTCGAATGGTTTGATCAACACTACCAGTGAACACAGGAGAATATAAACCACCAGCTGAAGCCAAAAGGAGACAATCACAAGCAATGTTCAGGAGACAGTGTGATCGTCTTAAGGGATGTCAGTGTCCCATTCTAGAGCGTGAATGGACCGGCTCTCTGACATCCAAATCACACAGAACTGAGGCTGAATAGATGAGTGGTGAAGTGAAATGTCAATCACCACTCAAGTAAATTAACTGCAGCCCAGCACAAGGGCTAGCAGAAGTAATAGACGGGTGTGATGGAGAACCTGTCAATCAACATCCAGCAGTCTCTGCCACACACCACAGGCTGTGGCCAGAATAGGCATAGACTTTACAGAGGGGACAACTGGAAAACCCTGAAACTAGAGCTACTCTGGTAACATTGGTATTGACAGAGTTAGAGAGATCCACTAAGGCCAACCTATTCTCCTACATCCTTGTTTCAGAGGACATCAAAAACATTTACAAGGCAGTTTCCAGTTGTCTTATATTATGGGGTAAAATTTCTTTCTACTTCTAAAAATACAAATTTGCCCTTCTCTCATATTAGCCAAACCAAATAATTATCCAAAAACTACCAAACTGTAGACAGTGGTTTCATTGCTTTTGCCCCTTATCAGTACAAAGCGGAGTGCTGTATAGAAAAAAAGACATGCAGCTCATGAAAGTACCCCTTATTATCGAAGACACCCAGATGGTGTATGAAGACTTTTTCAGACAGCTGTCCATGAAAGAAAACTTTTTTTTTCCATGATGCACTGCCTGAAAAGTCTATATACACCAACAAAGGGCCACATGTATGAAAACTGTCTAGATCTAAGACTGTCTTCGTTGCCCATAGCAACCAGAGGTCCTCTTTCATTTCATATAGTTCTCTGGAAAAATGAGAGGGGTGCTCTGATTGGTTGCTATTGGCTCTGATTGGTTGCTATGGGCTCTGATTGGTTGCTATGGACAACAAAGACAGTCTTAGACCTAGACAGTTTTTATACATGTCCCCCTAAGTCTCTTCAGTGAGAAGTATTGCCCACCTGAGCTTCATCAGAGGCATCTTACAAGTCAACCAGTCCCTTGCTCTGCACTGATGAAGGGCAGTAGCACCTCATCTATCAATAAGTGACTCATCCTTTTGGAGAATCCTCTAGTTTGGCTAATACAGTTGTTTTCCTATGGAGGACACCTAATTTGCACACTATTTCCCCCAATAAAGCATTGTCTGAAAATAAGTCTCCATACTCCAACTGAGTCATTGTACGACAGAGGAAAGGCATCCAAGCCGCTCTAGAACTTGTTCAATGAATGAACCATCACAACATCTTGAGGCAACAAGTCCCTTAGTCTCATTGCTCTTACAGTAAAGAATCCCTGTTTACGTTGATGGTAAAACCTACATTCTCTAAATATAGTTGGTGTCATTACATAGAACTTTGACCTGTTCAATTTACCATAATTTTTGGAGTGTAAGTCTCACTGGACCTTAACCCCTTCCCGACATAGGGCGTATGCATACGCCCTAGCGGGAAGTGACTCCCCGCAAATGGACGTATGCATACGCCCTGGCGATCGCGCGGGCTAGCGAGCGAGCCACGCGCGATCGCAACATGGGACCAGCGGTAAATTACCGCTGGCCGCATGCCGTATCACCGGCGGCCGGAGTGAGCTCTGGCCGCGGGTGATTACTGCTTCATCACCGCAGCCTGTCATGGATGCGATAATAAAGCTGCAGGCAGGAGGAGTGAGCAGTGTGGCACCGATCCCCTGTCTGATGATCCCGGGAAGTGAACGGCACTTTCCGGGGTCATCTGTGACATCACCATTCCCGCAATGCATTGTGGGCATGGTGGAAAACAGGCCTTGTCATGGCGAACCAGTACACAGTACGAGTACTGTGCACTGGCCTGCCTTCTAGCAGCAAACTGATGATTGCTGTTAGAAGAAAAAGTGAAAAAAAGTAAAAATAAATGTCAAAAGTGAAAAAAAAGTAAAACCAAAAATAAAATAAAAACACGTACACTGCCCTTTTTTCCCTTTACAAATGCCAATCGCCCCAAAAAAGATCAAAATAAATAAAGTACCAATATTTGGTATCGCCGCGTGCGTAACGACCCACCCAATAAATCTGTCATGTTAATTAACCCGTACTGTGAAAGCCAGAAAAAACAAAAACAAAAAACAGTCACAGAATTGCGATTTATGTACATCCTGCAGCACATAAAATGGAATAAAAAAGCAAACAAAAACTCATATAAACGCCAAAGTTGTACCAATTAAAACCTTCAGTTCATCCCGCAAAAAAAAAGTCCTTACACGTTCTCTGTATACGGAAAAAAAAAAAGTTATGGCTCTCAGAAGACAGCGATTTTCATAAATATTATTTAACACAATAGAAACACTTTTTTTTTTTTTTAAAGTGCTTCAAAATAAAAAAAAACTTGTAAATAGGGTTATCGCCCTAAAACGTATCGACCCAGAGAGTAAAGCTAACTGGTCATGTATACTCCACAGTGAGCGCTTTAAAAAATAAAAATAAAAAACACTACTAGGATTGCAGTATTTTCTTCACCCGGCCTTCCAAAAATGAATTTAAAACTGATCAAAAAGTCTTGTCTCCCCAAAAATTGATACCCAAAAAAAACGTCAACTCTTTCCCCCAAAAACAAGCCCCTACACCCGCTTTCCCTACACAGAAAAATAAAAAATGTATGGCTCTCAGACTATGGCAATGCAAAAACGTGTTTTCCTTTTTGAATAAAAGTGTTTTTATTCTCTCTTAGTAGAACATAAAAAAATATACAAATTGGGTATCACTGTAATCGTAAACAACCTCTGAGTAATACTAGTATGTCAGTTATACGCAACGGTGACCGCTGTTAAAAAATAAAAATAAAACCCCTACCAGGAATGCTGTATTTTGTTCAAAATGCCTCACAAAAACCTTAATAAAAAGTGATCAAAGTGGCATAATGGTACTAATAAAAACGTCAACTCATCCCACAAAAAACAAGCCCATAATCAGCACCGTATACAGAAAACTGAAAACGTTATGGCTATCAGAACAAGACAACATAAAACGCATTTTTATAGACCTATTTCTATTGTGTAAAAGTAATAAAACATAAAAAAAGATATATAAAATCTATATAAATTGCAATTGTACCGACCCCCCATAGTAAAGATATCCTGTCATTTATACTGCACGGCGAACGCTGTAGAATTGAAGCCCAAAAAACAAGGGCAGAATTGCGTTTTCCTCTCATTTTCATAGCCCAATGCAAAAAAACAAACTTTGGAACACCTGTGCGCCCAAAATGTACAATACACCTAGATGAGATCTATGAGCGTGCTGAATCAAAAATGGGGTGACTTCTGGAAGGTTTCACCTGTTCTGGTACTTTGGGGGCTTGTAAATGCGAAAATGGCCCCACCAAAATCTGCATTCCAAAGCCAAATAGCGTTTCCCTCCCTTATACGCCCTGCCATGCGCCCAAACAGCAGTTAAAACCCACATGTTAGGTATTGCTGAACTTGGAAGAAATTGCGTAACAAGGTTTTGGGCTTTTTTAACCAGGAGGGCCTTGTAAAATGAAACATTTTCAGCTAAAATTGCAGATTATTGTAAAAAAAAATTTTTTTTTCATTTTCACAGCCTAACGCCAAAAAATGTTGTGACACTCCTGTGGGGTCTATATACTCAATGCACCCCTGGATATATTCCTTAAGGGGTGCAGTTTCCAAAGGGGGTCTTTTTAGGGGAGTTTATTAAGTTTTAGCACCCTAGGGTGTCCGCAAACCTGAAATGGCACCTAAATAAAATGGTAATGAAAATGAGACCCCAGAGTCCAGTAGGTGCTGCTACTATTCGGGGGCTTGTGGTTGAGCCAAATAATGCACTAGGGACACATATGGGATATCTCTGAAAACGGCAGAATATGGGGAATAAATATTAAGTTGCATTTCCCTGATCATATTTACCGTATTCTTGTGAACAATGTATACAAATTGAAAATCTGCAAAAAAAGTGAAATTTTTAAATTTCACTTCCACTTTGCTTTAATTCCTGTGAAACACCTAACGGGTTAATAAATTTCCTAAATGCGGTTTTGAATACTTTAAGGGGTGTAGTTTCTTAGAGGAGGTCATTTATGGGGGTATCTAACACACAGGTCAATCAAAGTCACGTTAGAACTGGACTGGTCCCTAAAAAATGTATATTGCAAATTTTGTTGAAAACTTGAAAATTACTACTAAAATTTTTAAGCCCCCTAAAGGGCGTAAAAAAAAAAAAGACATTTAAAAAAATTATGCCAAAAATACAGCAAAATAGGGTTTGATGCTAGTTATAAACTATTTTGAGTGGAATAACTATCTGTCTTACATGCAAAATTTTTGAAGTTTAAAAATTTGGTTTAAAATTTTTTTAAAAATTTTTTACGATATTTTGATTTTTTCACAAATAAAGTCTTTTTTGGACCAAAATTTCTTTACTATCTTAAAGCACAATGTGTCCACGAGAAAACAGTCTCTGAATCACATGGATAGGTTAAAGTGTCAAAAAGTTATTCTCACATAAAGTGACACATGACAGATTTCAAAAATGGGGCTCTGTCCGAGAGGCCAAAACTGGCTCCAGCGGTAAGGGGTTAACAAAGTTGTTGGGTTCAAATAAAAGTGACATAGTAAGTTGCTGGTTTCCCATAAAAAAAAAAACAATCTAAAAACCTAAATAGGATAGGCAGAATTTTTTTCCCCCATTTATAAAATAGCAAAAGGTTTGGAACTTTTTAATATTTTTTTTTTTTTTTTAATATTTCAAAGACTATTGTTTTATACCGGCACACTCAGTCCTAATAGGGTACTTGACCACTAGGGAGTACAATCACTACAATAATGGCTCTCCTATTACATGCTGCCTCAGAGTGTTATAGAAGTAGTAAGATGGTAGCCTTTGCAGCCTTCATTAGGCTGCACCCTGTAATCCCATCAAAGAGGGGCCAGGATTAGCAATGGAATGGTACTCAGCACCATTTTTCAAACACTTAGGGTGACATGTATGAATGAGACTGTACCATTTTTTGGCGTGCTTTGAGCCAAGCTATCATAGCCCTGTTCTATACAGACAGTCCCCGACTTACACTGTTCCGACTTACATCTGTCCTTTAGTTACAAACGGAGAGGCATGCTGGCACTTGTAGTTCCAAGTTCCACAGCAGATAGTAGCTGTGGAACATCAAGTTCCAGCATGCCACAGCAGCACATGAAGTGAAAATGAGGTGAAATCTTCTTAACAGGGTCACAGACAGCAAAACAAATGTAAAAACCTTTCCCAGCATTATCCAAAAAAAAAAAACCTTTAGTGCTGGAGTTACATTTAATAAATATACCTGTTCCGACTTACATACAAATTCAATTTAAGAATAAACCTACAGTCCCTACCCCGTTCATAACATGGGGACTGCCTGTAGATCTATGAACCATCATATGACAAAACTTGGTGCATTGTATGTCAAACATAATGCTTTTGAATGTGCCAATGATGCAGGGGGCCTGTTGCGCCAAAATCGAATGATGCAGCAAAAATGTGCCAAAGTGTTGTAGAAATCCATACCGGTTTCAAAGTGGCATGACTGGGACTAATTTTGCCGTAGAGTGGGACATATTTATAAAGTGCTATGAGACACTTTTATACAGACTGTTGGTTTGTACACTATTAAATATAACTGACGAGTCGGTGTCAGGTTCATACATGTCAACCTTAGATGTTGTGGTTGCGTTTACTGCTGCACCTCAATAACTAAAAGGCCTGGATCAGACTCCTCACTAACTGGTGGTAGGTTCCGGCTGTAACTAGCAGCCATTACCTGCCGCATATAAAGCAATCTCAGCAAGATAGCCCGCTCTATACACCCACATTCACAATATAAGGAGCACTAATGTCAGCCCCATTTTTAGGGAAAATAAATGTGCATTATAGTTCAAAAAGTAAGGTATATATTTGAACATAGTAGGTACATTGCCTCTAAGATACCTTTTGTCCAAACTGAATAACGTCTCCTTTAATAATATGAGGTTCTTATCTATACAGAATATGGACTTATCCACTTTTTAATTTCACTGTAATCTTTATTGCTAACATTGTGCACACAGGACAAATTAGCAATTAGTTTCAATAGGAAATAGTTTGAACAGTTGCTCATGGGGTTGTATCCTGCTAGACCCAGTTTTCTATTAGAGTATACTTATTATCAGCGCCCTGTTAGGCTATGTTCACACGGTTTAAAAAAGGGACATTTTCATCCGTAATTTGCGCTAAAGTGCACGAATTACGGCGAATCGTCACGGTCATTACGGAATCCCCATTCTCATAGAGAACATGGATTCCGTCTCCCTCCCTGCCGGTACCCCCTCGCGGGGGGAGATAAGTGAATGTCATTTACTAGCGGCGTAACCGGGGCCAGTAAGATAGTCTAGGCCCGGGAGGTGCCGGCCCCCCCGCTCCCCCCCCCCCCTCCCCAAAGGCAATTGCGGGGGTAATTTCACCCCCCCAAATAAGCGTGGAACCCAGCCTTATTTGCCGCGTCTTGACCCATCTAAGGATCCTCGGTTACTTTGGTGAGCCAGTCTAACTCTGATCACATTTGGGGTATTTTAAGGATAACAGTCCATTTCAGACTCATCTGAAGGAAATATCTAGACCTTCTGGTGCTGGTGCTGCGGTGCAGGTGGTCAACAACAAAGAACCCAGGATAGATTATCCTATTCATCAATCCATTTCCCTCATATGTTTGGTGGCATTTTTTTTAGAAGTTTTATTGTTTCATCGAGAGAGACATTTCCATTAATGTCCCCATTAATTTTAATGTAATTTTTGTGACATCAGATGGCTTTAATTACCGTCCATTCTGCTTACACTGCAGAAATACAGTAGTCTGCTGCTATGTGATCTGCTTCTTATTTCTTCATTAGGAAACATTTGGCTTTTGATTTCTTACAGTGGTATCCACAGAATCTGCAAAAACTGTCTTATAGAGGCAGGCCCTGTTTTTCATTTTGTGAGCACTTTAGTCATACTTACCAACCCTCCTTGATTGTCAGGGAGACTCCCCGAAAAAGGGGTTCCTCCAGGGCTCCCTGACGAGTCGGCAAATCTCCTGCTATGGTAGGTTTTCCACCAATCTGGTAAACCACCAGCAGGGAGGGTTTTCCTGCCAGAGGGCCAGTGCTGGTATTTATTTGTACCGGCCATATCAAGTACTGGTAACTTGTAGAATGCACTCTTGGGCAGCCTATTAGGGTATGTCCACACGGCTTATTTGGACATTGTTTGGACTGGTTCAGCGCCCAAAACAGTATCAAAACCTCGCCTGAAACGCTTTTTCAGAAGAGGTTTTTGATGAGGTTTTGTAAGAGGTTTCCACCCATACAAATTAATAGCCGGGGCAAAAACCGTGCCGAAAAACACTCCAAAAAAACGTCAAAAACGCACCAAACACTATATACACTAGTGCAGCATATATGGCTGAAAAGGGACCAAACATAGTCACAAGTTGACAATGTTTGGTCGGTTTTAGCCTAAGCCTATATGACAGCTAAAGCACTTTATACATATGAGGACTTTTTTTTTACTGGCTGCGGGTTGTTCTTTAAATAGTGGTGGTGCCAGGGTGAAGCATCATGAGACGCCGCCCTGACATCACTGGGTGCAGAGGGACCACATTGTAGCGGCTCTGAAGGAAAGCTGATTGATGTGGTGTCACCCAGCTCGGATGCAGATGAGGAGATCCAATGTCTAGTAAGGCTGAAGAATACCACATCCATTATCAGCTTTCCTCCAAAGCAGTTACACAGATGGGGACAGTGGGTGTTGGAGGGACGTACATTGGGGCTCTCTGTGCTATTAACCAAGTCTGCATGCTTTCTTGATATTGATTGTTATTACAACCTTCATATGTTAATTATGGATTATCTTTATATGATACGTTAATTATGAATAGCATGCAATTGTCATGGTGCTGACAGTGTTCCATAGCACTTCCATTTTTATCTTTGCATTTGTGTGAATTGTTATTTGTGTTTTTTATTTGATGTTAATATAGAATTTTTCAATAAAATTGCTATTTTTGATAGGTTCTAGGTAAGTTTTGTGTTTTAACAGGTATTATTTATTAGTGATAGTGTTCTATCATTTATGACTATATGTTGATTTTTATTGGCATTGTTGTGTGGAGGTAATATACAGTCTGCAGAACCTTTGTACACTGGTATCTACCACTATATGGTCACTTTATGGTGGTAATATACAGTCTGCTTACACTAGTATATACAACAATATGGTCACTGTATGGAGGTAATATACAATCTGCAGGGCACCTGTGTATACTGGTAACTACCACTATATGGGAACTGTATGGGGTAATATACAGTCTGCACAGTCTGTGTACACTAGTATATACAACAATATGGTCACTGTATGGAGGTAATATACAGTCTGTAGAACACCTGTGTACGCTGATAACTACCACTATATGGGAACTGTATGGGGGTAATATACAGTCTGCAGAGCCTGTGTACACTGGTGTCTACCACTATATGGTCACTATATGGTGGTAATATACAGTCTGCAGAGGCTGTTTACACTGATATCTACTACTATATGGTCACTGTATGGCAGTAATATGCAGTCTGCAGAGCCTGTGTACAGCTGGTATATACTACTGTGTACAACTGGTCACTGTGTGGTGATAATATTGGTCTTTGTATTCTTCAGTACTAGTATAGGGGTATTATTCAGTCACTATGTGGTGATAATTTGTGGTTGTGTATAGGTGGTTTTTTTTGGTCCTTATATGGTATCTTTATTGGTTATCTTTGACTAGGTATAGCGGGATTTGTTAGGTAACAGTATGATGGTGATATGTATTTTGAGGTATTTGCTCCTTGTATTATCTATTAACTGCATGACTATTATTAAGGGTTTCGGTAAATGTTTGTGATCGAGTGGGAAAGGGGGCATCCAAAAGTTTGCTTCTCTAGTTGCTCCCTTGCCTTATACTCAACCACCAAGAGGGTGTCTGATTGCAGTCAGCACTCTTGAGTGGGCTCTGCTTGTTTTACATTCTTTGCACATGTTTGGGGAGTTGCTTGTCTGACAATTCCATTCTGGGAAGTTGCTTGATGCTACCATTACACAGAAGGTTAACGGCAAGCAGAGCTCCTTCATCATTAAGCCACAGGCAGAAGGTCAAGGTAGGCAGAAGACAAATGGAGAAAAAAAGCTGTGATTAGATACTGGAATAGAAAACAATATTTGGCTCTGGACATCCAAAAACTTTTTTTTAAGAAAATGAGCATAGGTGCACACTGGTGTGGCAGCAATATACATACATATTCCAATATCAGTAGCACACTATCAACTAAAAAACTATCAAAAGGCACATAGGAATTTTTGAAAAAGCATTTCTGCTACTTAGGATACATGACATTTTTTTTGAGGTTCTTAGTTCACATTTTTTGATCAAAACTGCTTAAGCCAACCTCCAAATCTTCAAGGGGACTTCAAATGCAGGTGGGTTCCTACACTAATATTTCCTCTCTTTAGGGTCTGTTCAGACCTCCATACTTCAGGGAGTGAAGGCACCAGCTACTTAGTACACTGCATTGATTTAAAAACCTGTGAAGGTGGGAGGAGTGCGAAAAACCAACGAGTAGGCAGCCAAAAATTCCTATGTGCCTTTTGATAGTTTCTTTAGTTGATGATGTGCTACTGTTATTGGAATGTGTATGTATATTGCTGCCACATCAGTGTGCACCTATGCTCATTTTTTTCAAAAAAGTTTTTGGATGTGCAAAGCCAAATATTGTTTTCTAGCTTGTGTATGGAGGAGTGGCGCCTCCTCGTTGGTTTTTCGCACTCCACCCACCTTCACAGGTTTTTAAATCAATGCAGTGTACTTAGTAGCTGGTGCCTTCACTCCCTGAAGTATGGAGGTCTGAACAGATCCTAAAGAGAGGAAACATTGGTGTAGGAACCCACCTGCATTTGAAGTCCCCTTGAAGATTGGGAGGTGGGCTTAAGCAGTTCTGATCAAAAATGTGAACTAAGAACCCCAAAAAATTTTTCATGTATCCTAAGTAGCAGAAATGCTTTTTCAAAAATTCCTATGTGCCTTTTGATAGCTTTTTTAGTTGATAGTGTGCTACTGATATTGGAATGTATATAGATACTGAGAATACACACAGGAAAACGCAAATCAAAGCTAAGAAGCACACCAACGAACTGGCAAGGGAGGAGTTGCCCTTTAAAAGTGAAAGCTGAATAGTATTTGCTGGCCCGCTAAACCAGTGAAAACCAGTGTGACCATGCTCTATGGAGGAGCCTGGATCAGGAGACAGCCGATGGACAAGTTATGCCTCACAGAGCAGCAAAGGAGTGCGGCTGCGGTTGATGGGACGATCCATGGGTAATTCGTACAGTAACTACTACTCAAAAAATGGGACTGGTCATTGGCCAGTCAAAAGTCTTGATGCCAGTGTGAGCAGAGTTTAGCACTTGGACACTGTAGAAAATAAATTCATGAATTCAGACCAAATTCATGACGACAAATCTTAATGATTTCTTTAATTTAAAGCATGCATTTTATTGTGATAAAATACAGATAAGCATTATTCCTAGATTCCTTATTAAGTCTGAAGCCACATGGCCATAAGGCCAGTCATACTTGGGTGGCTTGAGAACCCACATTATTTTAGCCCGGCAGGCCTGTGCCTACATGCTGTATATGATTGCACACAGCATGCAAGTACTGTGTTCCTGTGACTAAGTGCAGTCTGTGTTTATAGAGCATATCAGCCCCGGAGTGACAGGAATTCTATGTCTACACATTCTACTAGGTTCAGGCAATTAGAGCATGTAAACATTAGGTTCCTGGGGTAAAAATAAGTTAGTGAAGCTCATAAGCAACCAGGTGTCAGAAGACATAGCTTTCCACGCACGGTGTACACTTTACTGCTTTGAATATATCCTCTGTAATTGCAAAAAGTTTCATCTAGAAGTATATGGTAGGTGCCTCATCTAAAGCACTTGAATGAAAAGCCTAGGAAGTATGTTCTAATTGTGTGTTAACCCAAGCTATAGAAGCTGGACAGTAAATAAATCCACGGGAAGTTATTATGCCTTTGAATCAGGGCCGGGACAATGGGTAGGTGAAGGTAGGCCACCGCCTAGGGCTCCACTTCATCCCAGACAGAAAGGGGGTGCAAATAGGTATGAAGTAGGCTGAATTTTACATTGGGATGTGAGGGATGGGGAGCTACATGCCTTATTTGCCTAGGGCACCAGAATACCTTGTACCAGCCCTGCCTTGAATGTTGGTTTTGGCAAAGACTCTTGAAATGACCATACTGAAGATATTAGGGAATATGGAATTCATATAGTTATCCCCCTATAATAGATAGAACAGCACATTACTAACAAAAAGCAGCTCTTGATTAAAAAAAATTAAACAGGCCTTGATTATAAGATACCATCCAGCCCTAAAGTAAATGATCTCTTTGTCCCAACACAGGAAGTGTCCATTTATCCAATCATTGGTTACTGGTGCAGCCTGGCATTTCCTGTGTTGAAACCGGGTAACAGGGACTGGAGATCAGCAGGAACATCAGGAGTGGGGTTATCAAGCCCAATCATTACAGATCTGAAATTTTTTTGGGGGGGATAAACTCATAATAATTGGCTATTCATTAAAATGGTTGACTATTATTATTAGGAGTAAGGGCAACAGGGTTATTGTAGGTTATAGGCAATCTTGAAGAGATGGGTTTTCAGGTTGCTTTTGAGGTTAGTGAGAGTGGGGGAGAGTCTGATGTGTTGGGGCATTGAGTTCCAGAGTGTAGGGGAAGCACGGGAGAAGTCTTGGAGACGGTTATGTGAATAGCTGATAAGAGGAGAGAAGAAGGTCCTGTGAGGAGCGGAGATTGCGTGAGGGAGTTATCTGGCGATTCAGGCAGAGATGCATGGAGGGGAGAGGTTACAGTCTACAAGGATGGTGGGAAGAGACAGAAGGTGAGGGGCAGAAATGTTGGTTGGATGGAGTAGTGGCAGAGGGGTTATTATTACTTATAGGCAATCCTGAAGAGAGGGTCTAGTAAAGTGGAGGAGGTTGGCAGAGAGGAGAGGCAGAGGTGTAGCTAGGAGAGAGGTGAACTAGTGCAGAGTCAGGCAAACCACAGCTTTCTCCACAATATCAATTGTTCCTGATGAGGGGTTTCAGAAAACGGACCTTTTTTTTTTGCGAGTTGGAGGGAGCTTAAGATAACTATTATCAATGCAAAGAAGACAAAGCCTTTGTCGCGTTCGTACCAGATAGACCCTCTGCATCTGGCTCTGGCCGCTGGCCATGGCCACTGCGACCATAAATGCGGCTTCGGACTTTACAATTATCCTAGTGTGAATGCTGCTTGCAAACTCTTCATGCCTAATAGATTTATGTCCAACGCCTGTGGCCAGAAACCTTCCAGCACTATTGGGGTTAACTTCTTCTCTTGGTGATTGACAGTTCGTTCTTCGTATCACTTCTGCTCTCCTTCCTCCCCTTCCCTATTTATAGTGTCACCTTCTTGTCCTCTTTGCCTGCTATATGGTTCTCTTTCCCTATAGTTCGCCTGTACTCTCATTTGACTTTCTCTGCTTTTTGACTCTTGCCTGGTTCCTGATTATTCTTTTGTCTCACTTGTTGTACTGCGCTGCCCGTTTGTTACTAACTTGGCCTGCCCGACTTCGCTTGTTTGTTCCGTGTTTTTTTGTCTTCGTCTGTGTTCCACTTGTCCAGAGCAGTCATCAGTCTTCCGGTTGGGGCCGACCTGTAAGGAGTCGGGTTCCCCAAAAGGCAGGGACAGAGGTTGGGACCAGTGTCAGGGCCTCACTCGTCTGTGTCTCTGTGTGTGTCCCTGACAGCCTTTTTGGCAAAACTTTCCACATATGGTCACCAAAAGTTGAGGTAGACTTGACAACATGAACAAACTTTCCTCTTGTAATAATGATGTATTTGACCAGTTTAAAGAAGTAGCCCAAAATGGAGAAAACCCTGTTCACATCTGTGTCCATTACTGATTCTGTCAAAAATGACGGGAAAAAATAGCACCAACACACAGCACCTTTTTTTCCATTCAGGTGATGGAAATCATGATGGAAACCCAATACACCACATTTCATTGTGTTCCATGAGTCCAGTGTTGGTGTCCATCATGCAATGGATCTAGCACCGTCTCTGCAAAGCAGGCTTTGAATGGAGCCTTCAACAGATGTGAACTAGGCCTGTAAGACCAGTTGTTGATTCTGGAAAGTCTCACCACTGCATGGAACTTGTGAAAGTAACTGTTGGGGGGGAGGTTGATGGTCTAATGCCAATATACTGTGTTAGATATAGACTTCAGCTATGGTGAGGCTTTGAGCCAATGAGCTTTTCCTCTTGGAGATATAAAATAGGGTTATTTGGCAAATCTTTTGAAGAGGATGTCATGTCAAGTTGAAACATCACCATACCTTGATTCCTATCTGCCGTTCCCTAATTACAGAGACCTTCTTTATATACCTCCGTTCCCACACAATCAGTCCTATTGGCTTCTGCACTACTTTGCAAACACATGAAAAGGTTTACAAATAGGTGGTGTCAATGGAGTGTAAATTGGAGACATTTTGTCCACTGTCCAATCAATGCAGATAGAGTCAGAATGGCTCCAGGTGTGTGATCTCTTAAGACCTAGACAATCTACCAGATCATACTGTGTTATTGCTCAGCTACTAATTGATTTTAACAAAAGTACATGCAGCCAGCAGCAGGTGAAGCAGAAGCTCCAGTCCAGGTTTCCTCTGTTGCATGTGCCTTGGCTGCTGGACCCTCTAAGCACTAATTGCACTCTGAAGAAGGCAGAACCTCTTGATATGGTGTAAGTGTAAAAAGATCATGTTGGCGGAGCTACTCTAACACTGTCTACACTCATTGGACAGTGACAGTGCAACTCGAGTTTATACCCCAATTGATACTAGTTGGTAGACACCACCAAAATGCCAATTCATTAAAATGTTTGGAAAATAAAAGCTAAAGGGGTAATAGATGCACATAGAGACAATTCAGACTGGATTGCTTTAGGCCCACCAGTGAATTTTAATCTTAGGACCCACCAGTGAAGTTGATTCTTGAAGTCCACCAATGGAGCTGATTCTTGGAGCCCATCATTGGAGTTGATTCTTCCCAAATACTGGAGCTTATTCCTGGGTCCCACCCTACCACTGTGGTACACAACTGCTTACTGCATAATCTATTTGCCTTCTGCATCTTTTTCTCTGCCTTTCCCCCTGAATATTAGCTTCAAGACTGTCATGTCCAGAGGCCCAACATTTCCAAGGCCCACTATGCCCAGAGGCCCACCAGTGGCTACCCTTCTCCCCTTTAGGCCAGTTCAAGCCTGTAAGGAGACATAAAAAGGCTCTGCAGTTATGAGAAGGCAAAAATCAAGATAGAGCAGTGTGAGCACCTGCTTAGCACTTGGATGCCACCCTGGACTGCCATTGGGTTCTTTTAGTTCTAGGATTGCCGCAGTTGGTAAGTGGGCTGGCACTCCAACATAGGCTATTCTGACACCAAGCTTCTCTTTTGAAACTGGCATTAGCCAGCTTTATTTACTCTCAGGCACAGGTTATATAAAAGCAAACAAAACAAAACAAAATCCTCGGCCATCTGACCACCAGCCATACAGGTAAAATCCCTCTCTACCATGGCTTGGACCTAAAGTTCAGCACCACCAGCCCTATACTCCCACCTTACAATAAAGGTTTCTCTCAAGCCTTGCGAGGTAAGAGCCTCTCCTCAGCTCTTCTGTTGCTCCCAGATTCAGGTAGAAAACCACTCTCCCAGATCACCAGGCTTTTTATAGGCCTCCAGATATCTGTCCAAAGCTTGTCCTGGAACAGGGGGAGTATGCACCAACCCAAGACTTTACCTCATCCCAGTAAGAGCTGTCCCGGATTGGATGAAACAGCCACACTACCTATAGACGGTGACCGACAACCTACATGAACGGCTCCTACACCACCAAGGCCAAGTATCCTTGGTGATGTGTTGCTTGCCAGTATTCTGCTTTACTCCACTAGTAGAAGAAACACGCGAGCGTCTGAGGTTGCACTGCCACAACAAAAGTTTAACTTTTTTGGGGACATGACCGGTCCCTAATTTCATTGGAGATCTGAT
This sequence comes from Phyllomedusa bahiana, assembly GCA_025379985.1. Classification (NCBI taxonomy): domain Eukaryota; kingdom Metazoa; phylum Chordata; class Amphibia; order Anura; family Hylidae; genus Phyllomedusa; species Phyllomedusa bahiana. The sequence continues at coordinate 52,117 of JAODAL010021677.1, forward strand.
ATTAATGCTTCACACTTTATAGAAATATTCCTTCCTAACGCTGTTGGATGTTCTGCACCTTCTGATAATGTTGACAGATAAGTGTAATGTCGCATGATCACAGCACGGCACCTCTACACAGAACACTGAAAAGTTCTAACCAAACTAAAACAATGTATTTCAACTTTCTTAACACAATAAAAGTCTGTTTCCAAACTCATTTTAAATTAATTGCTCTTAATTGCTTCCCAATTTTCCATAGGCCCCAGGCTAATGTACCACATTACTCAACTTGCATCCTTTTGTCAGATTAATTCATTTTTTAATGCTTGATTCATTAATAACAGACCGTTTTCATTTCAGCTTTCAAAAATAAATGTTCTGATGACACACGGCGCTTTATAATAAGCTTCATTTATCAATAATAGATTGGCCGGGCTGAGAGTAATGTGTATTCCACTAATGAACTAGCAAACTTTTATGACAACATAGAAAATATGACTATAAAGCGATAATAAAGACAAAAGAAATAAACACAGAAAAACAAAGTTCTATTTGATTGACTTTTAGGGGATTTTGCAGTTGAAAATGTCTGTTTTGTAAATTCTAGTGCTGTAAATACAATTATATAGCCATGCAGGATGGATCAAACAGCCTTTGTTAGTCTATGGCTAATTTAAAAATCTCACAATCTAGACCAGAGGTCCCCAAACTATTGACCTTTGTGAGACATATTCAGCTTTACATAAGCAAGCTCCTGTTCTGCTGATAAGACACAACAGGAAGTGACATCACCATCCCAAGACTACTAGGGCAGAGAGAGAAGGTCAGTAACTAAGACAGCTTCTGCATACAAGCAGGAAATAAGAACTGTTCTAGCTCTGAAGGGAAGTAAAATCATAACAGCAATGTGTTTGGTAATAATTTTTATGTACTTTTGCCTTCTTGTTTAAATCTAGTGAAATGGGAATACCCCATTAAAGGGGTTGTCTCGCTACAAGGATTGTTGCTTTTTATGTTAAAGATCATGCAAAAACAAGTCACTTTGCATTATGTGTCCATTACTGGTGTCCCACTTATTCCGAGATATCCCCTCTTGTATGGGCCGCATCAGCTCCTCAGGTCGCTATAGCTACAGACCTGTTTGATCTATCCTGATAGGCTGCCAGCACTGGTTGCTATAACTACAGACCTGTCTTCTACTGCAGCCTAGTAGAATCCAGTAAACCCGCCCCTGAATTCAAAATGAATCCAAGAAAACAGGACTGAGGTGAGATGAATCAACGTAGTGTGACAACCTTCTGGTATACTTCAAAGCCAAACGTCATGTGCAACACTACTAGAGAGGAACTCCCAAATTCTTGACCTAGCCAAAGGTCATATCTATACAGCAGAGGTATTTCATTGGACTTTCAGTGGTTTTTAGTATTTAGAAATCTCTGAAAATCTGATGGAGAACTTTTCACATACTGTAGACTTCAATAGAAAAGACGACCTTTAGTCTACACAGGTTTTTTTTTTTTTCTTTCAAAGCTGGCGGTTTTAGAAACATGTCTCAATCTGCACAGCAGAAAATTTACTATTGAAGTCTCTGGTTATGTCATCACAGCACAGGTTTCCCGTCAGGCCATGTCCCTACAGCACCGGTTTGCGGCCATTTTTTCAGACGGTTTGTGGTTTTGCAAACCGTCTGAAAAACCGTCCGCAAACTTTTACATGGGGCTCTATGAAAAGCCTATGCAGCAGTCCCCACTGCACGGGTTTTCCGCCCAGCGATTCTTCAGACCCGAAAAACATAGAACATGTTCATTCTTCCAACCGGTTTTCGAACGGATTATGAACATGTCTATGCGAAGGAGGAACGCTTTTCTCCGCAAACCGCAGAGAAAACTTCCCGCCTGCGGCCGTTTGCACGGCACAAGAACAGGACAAAAACCGGTCGGATATACTGACCGGTATTTGTCCTATGCCGTGGGGACGCGTCCTCAGACTGGCGGTGGTTTTTAGTATTCAGAAATCTCTGAAAATATGACGGAGAACTTTTCACATAGACTGCGCGAAAAACTGTCCCAAAAAACACACCCAAAACCTCAACATAAAACTAAAAAAACACCCAAATAATTGGTCGGAAATCCAGCTGATTTGGACAAATAACTGACAAAATATTCAGCAAGATAAGCAGTTTTATGATGTGGTTTCTGATGCGTTTTTGCCCTAGTCAGTGTAGACCTAGAGATTAGAGATGTGGTATAACTTCCGTTTGTTGTAGCTAATAAGTGAGGGTCCTGCATAGCGGACTGCCCTTTATGAATTCAAATTTCCTTATAAAAATTGGGCAAATAATAGGTTTTCTAAACCAAGTATAGGATATTGCATATCGGGGCATAGGGATAACAAAGAAGGAATGGGTAATTCAGGTTGTATTTACACACGGCACCTCCGAAAGCCACTGGGGAATTCAGCCCTGATTGTAATTCATGTCGTTTTCTGCTGTGGATATGAATTTGCAAGGAAAATTTCTCCTTTCATCCCATCCTAGAAAGGACAGAAAAGACAAAGAAACCAGAACCAGCCACAGTTGTTTTGAGTTAAGTTCTCATCACAGTTTAACATTACTGTTATGATTGAATTTATTCCATTATATGTGATACTGGAGATATGAGTTAATTCATTTACATTTCTTCAATGGTTTGGCTGACCTACTCGTGCCACACCCTGGAGATATCCTCACACGGCGGCTCAGAACACATTATCTTCTCCTTCTCTGCTCATGACAGGACTGACTGATTGTCAGAAGTTATGAGAGGAAATAAGCTCGGACATGATCCAGCAAATGGTTCCAGAGCAAACAATGTTTTCTTCTGTCCATCTTTGGGAACACTGCAGTCGGAAATCCAGGTAACGTATCTCTTTTCCATGTCAAACATACAAGACAGCTCTTCTACAAAAGGAAAACTAATGTGTCCATGGGTGGTTGCCCTGTTAATCAAAGTCCGACCCTAAAATATTCAAACATGGAGAGAGAGGCATGGACCGCTAATCCTCATACTATACGTTGATCTAATGCTTCTCAGCAAAATTTTACAAAAATGAACCGCAGGTTCTTAGTATACTTTTTGATCAAACAGTATAAGCCCACTTGCCACTTCACGGTGACTTCTTTAAAGTGGGTCCCTACACTAATGGGGGCAGCACTGCATGGCAGCCACAGCAAAAGCCACACAGAAGAGGGGCACAGCCCAGTGACCCAAGATCCCCACTACTGCCATGCCTCTCCCTCCATGTTTGAATATTTTAGGGTCTTTGATTAACAGGACAACCAACCTAAAATATGACAGGAATTATCAGCTGAACCAGAGACCTCCCTTGTAGACAGCAATGTTTTGGTGTTGTTGGTTCTCCTCTGTACAGAGCTGGGTTCTGGTGTGAGATGCCATGTGTGCCACTGCTAGTTTTAAGGGCCCTTTAAGAGTTGGACATTTACTTCCAAGCTTGTTAATGATAGGTGGCACAAAAGAGACATCTCTAATTCTTTTAGAGGAGAGCTGTTTTGAATATTTTTTTCCCAGTGAGCATTGCTCTAAAGACTTCCTTCCATCTTCAAGAGAGATCTGTGCATCCCGGAGCCGGGATAATGGGTAGGCGAAGGTAGGCAACTGCCTAGGGCACCATTTCATCCCAGGCAGAAAAGAGGGTGCAAGGAGGCATGAAGAGGGCTTAATTTTCCATTTGAGGGGCGCTTTATGCCTTCTATACCTAGGGCACCAGAATACCTTGTCCCAGCCATGGTGTCTTCCAAGGGGTACGCCACATAGACATTGAAGAAAAATAACATTAAAGGGGTATTTCCACAACGCCACTTCCATTTTACAGGTTGGTTCATAGCTATCTTCGAGCCAACTGCAGAGGAGGATGGCATATGCGGCTGTCGTCCACCCTCATATCTATCTGAGTTCCAAGTATAGCCAAGCAAGTGTGCTCGACTGTATTTGTAACTCCCATAGAAACAACTGGGGAGGACGGCCGTAAGCACAGTCCTCTTCATTCTGCAACACAGTCAGCTTTTAGCTAGCTAGGATGAGACCAGTAGAACGGAAGGGTGGTCAAAGCAGAGCTATGATGTAAATTACAGGTGGGTGTTGCCATCTCAGACATTTATGACATTTCCACAGGATGTGCCATAAATGTCTGATCAATGTTGCTCCCACATATGGACCCGCAACTCTCTTTAGAACATGTGTCAAGCTATGCAACTACAATGTTAAAGGGAATGTGTCATCATAAATGACTTATCGTTTAACTCATATTTTTATGTTCAACACATTTTTTAATAATTTTTGGTTATATATATATATTTTTTTTTTCCATATCACTTTCAATATATTTTTTTACAGTGCTTAAGTACTGCAGTTTTTACTTTGGCAACTATTTCTAATAATAGTCTGACACTTCCTGTTCTGTACAGAAAGATTCTCAGTTGTCTGCTCATTATCAGCACAAAGAGGGTCAAACTGAAAGGAGACACCAGTGTGAATAGATAACACAGGATCCACCAGTCACATGAGATGATCGTCACAGTTTACCCTTTCACCTCCCTGCACAATGACTTCTTCCCAGATCACAGAGCATGACTAGAAAACTCACATAGAAGTGAATGGGACTGAGTCAGTCTTTAGTCTCCTTTGTGCATGAACCTGCTGTAAAGCATCTCTCTTACTGCTGTTAAAGCAGTGCAAACATTGCCTAGTGGCCAAAGGGAAAGCTGCAAGACTTAAGAATTATTAAAAAGTATTTAAAGTGATATGAAAAATGAAAAAAAAAATTCCTAAAAAATGTGTTTAACATAAAAATGGGATTTAAACAATGGCTCATTTTTTGATGACACATTCCCTTTAAGGTAGCTACAAGGAGTTCCAGGTATGGCCGACTATATATGCCAGGCTGCACCAAGAACGCCCATTAAAAAGATCAGCTACCTTTCCATTTTCCAGGGGAGGGGGTCCCTATTCCTAAGGTCAAGTTTCCATGTATGGAACTCCCATCTTTTAAACATTTATGACATAGCCTATGGATATGCCAAAAAATGTTCGAGATGGACTGATGAGCATTTATTATTTTTGGAACACCCATTTTATGCAAGGACCTCACACAATGCAGGAATAGCAGAAAAATGTAGCTATCTGGACGAATGGATGATTGACTGGTTGCATGATCTGAGAGTGGGATCTTATTCACCTTGAGTTTTAAGAAATTACATAGCCCTGAACCCGTAGTGTGTACAGCAAAAATGAAATAGCGTCTGGTTTTGCAACTCAAGCCAGAAGGGAATAGGTGTTTCCCCCTCCATGTCTTTTTCATTACCATTGGGCCAACTCTCCATCCCATTGTTTGCTAGAAATGGAGTTCCAAACATGGCTGGGTTCAATCCAAAAAGAGGGCCCTATTGCAGCCATATGGCTTGCTTCTATTACATATGCTCTTGGGTTATTTAGAAAATAAGATAAACACTTTTTGGAAATTTTCTGAACTTTAAACACCCTACATTTCTATTAGTCCTTCATACGCCTTGTTTCTGGAACCTGGGATGAGATAATGTTTGACATAAAGCAGGTAATTAAATATGAAGCATACCATCAAGACTGTCCATCCCCGAGGAGCGGTTAGAGACATGTTTGCCGTTTAGCTATCCAGTCTTTAATGATTTTGTGGAAAGCCACCGATCAATACGTCTCCATTAGGAGAAGAGACAGAGACAAAACTTTATGTTAAAAACCAGAATGCGTCAGGGACTGAAGCCGTTTCTCTGGTCTCTAATGCCCTCTCCGTGGTTCAGGACCATCTCTTGGGCCAATGTAATAACATCTGTTCAGTTTGTTGCGACATTGAAAGTTTTTGCTGCTTTATATCAATTTACAGCTGTTCTCTTTTCTGTGCTCTTAATTTGATCATATTTTAAGCAAATTAGGTTATTGGATTATGTGTCACATTTTCTAGATTTTAAAAGACTGCGTCACTAGGGAGTCGGGAATCAGAAGTCTTGATCATTGTGCGTAGACAGAAAGGTTTATCTACGATCCAGCCAACATTCTAATTTTTGTTTCTAGGACAACAACTAACTAAATACACAGTATTGTGCAAAGGTTTTAGTAAAGTGATGTAAACTGGTTACAAAGTAAGAATGATTTCACAGACAGAAGTGTTAGGGTGCATTTACACGACAAAGACCAAATACCGGTCGAATTTCCCATCGTAGCCCTGTTCTATAGATGTATGAACAGTCGCATTCCAAACTTTGGCATCTGCCCTGACACTTTGTAATGCGCCAAAGATTTGGGGCGTTCTGGGGGCGTTGCACCACATTCGTAGGATTAGACACATTTATGATTCTTTGATGCCACATTTAGGCGCAGAACAGTTAGAACAGCCAGACCAGGGTAAAGGTGGTGCCTGAGCCAGACTTGTGGTATTGTCTCTACACTGCTGTGTATGTATGACCTGCAGAAGAACAGCCAGACCAGGGTAAAGGTGGTGCCTGAGCCAGACTTGTGGTATTGTCTCTACACTGCCCTGTATGTATGACCTGCAGAAGAACAGACCAGGGTAAAGTTGGTGCCTGAGCCAGACTTGTGTAATTGGCTCTACACTGCCCTGTATGTATGACCTGCAGAAGAACAGCCAGACCAGGGTAAAGGTGGTGCCTGAGCCAGACTTATCATATTGGCACTCGACTGCACCTGTATGTATGACCTGTAGAAGATCAGGTTCATACATCCTGGCGAAATCAGCACTGCCTTACAGCAATTTAGAACTGTATTGGGAGTCCAAGAACTTCAAATATCTTATTTTTCCCCAGAAGCAGAGTTGGACTTGGGTACCTGTCAATACAAGTGGGGTTGATTCTTGGGATCCACCAGAGGAGTTGATTCTTGGGGTCCACCAGTGATGATGAGTCTTGGGGCCAACAATGGAGTTGATTATTGGGGCCCACACTTCCACTACTGTATATGACTGCCCATAATGCACATGACTCTTGCATTCTGTCTCTCTTTCTCTGCCTTTCTTCTGGAAAAGTAGCAACAGACCTATCATGCTCATGAGACAACCAGTGCTTTCCTCAGTCTGAGCCTGCTCAGAAGACCATATCTCTACTGCAGTCTTCAACACATTTTACTATAGCGAATGAACCTCTGCATGTCCTTAGGAGCATGGAGATCAAGTGTTATCACTCACTGCTGCTGACCAGCACATGTTATCTAATAGCCAACTAAACTTGAATGCAGAGAGTTAAAATCCTAAGACTGAACAGTGATCAAGAGTCCACGACTCGAAACACGTCTGTTTATCTTGCCATTTCAGGGGGTCTGTTGCCTTGTGCCAGTGTGGATTTTATCTGAATAATAAAGCTTCTGTTTTCATACTTGGTATCTCTAGCGGCGTTGCCTTTGATTTACGTCACCGGATATCCTGTCTTCTGCATGTTATCTAATAGCCAATGAAACTTAAATGCAGAGAGTTAAAATCCTAAGTCTCATTTTAATAACTCAATTTTATAATATTTTTTTAAAATATGAAAACAGTTCTGAGAACAGCGAAGAACGAAGATGCCACTAGAGAATTTAAGGGGGACATGTATGAAAACTGTCTAGGTCTAAGATTTTCTTTGTTGCCCCTAGCAATCTATCAGTGCTCCGGTTTCTTCAGAGCACTATATGAAATGAAAGGGAAGCTCGGAGAGGTGGCTATGGGCAACAAAGAAAGTCTTAGACCTATACAGTTTTCATGCATGTCGCCCATAATGTTTCTTCTAAACTCACTGGGGAAAATGGACTTTCACATTGGTTGTATATTTTGTGTAAACCTTGTGGCATTTATAGGACTATGGCTGTACCTATGCTGATGCCAGACACCATTAATATACCAATCAACACTGTGAACCACAGACAACCAAAATCAATGCTGCAGGGGAATGTAAGGCTTATAAAGGTGACCCTATACATAGAATGGTGTTTGCCAGACAAATAATACTCTCTATGCTACCATAAAATCAGGCTATTTTCATATACATTAGCTTGTCAGCCAATCCCTTGGAAATTGTCAGGAAGGTCCTACGATAATGTGGTGCCTGGGGCCAGAGTTAGAGAAAGGTTTTCCTTCACCCAGGGTAAAACCCAGTTCATTGTCTAGGACAAGTATCTAAATACCTTGGCCAAGGCATAATCTCCTTGTGGTGCCCATTCCATGTCCAAGTCAAGAGTGACCAATATAGGCTCATCAGCTGTGTTTTCTGAAGTAAAGTGACCTGGCATCCAAGGCTTGAGACCATCACCGATCTTGATAATTGTCAAGAGTATTTTTTAGGCATAGTATAGTACTTGAATTACCTGGTACAGTTAAATGGCTTACATATGTTGGTATTATTTAAAGGGGTTGTCAAATAAAAAAGTTACATGAGTTGGTGAAAAATTTTGAAAAAAAAAGAATGATATTTACCAACAATCCCCATTTCCCGTTCTCCAGGCTCCTTTTAAATCCAGTCCTCTTTAACTGGGTTTTGTCCCAACAGCAGAGTGTAAGTGAATGGAGGGCAAGCCTCTCCTCTGTGTCAGGACAAACCAGAGAGGCGGAAATGAATTCTGGCTAGAGTCCGGTCGACGGGGGGGACAAGTGGGATAGATTTTCTTTCTTTTTTTTACCCATCCTGGTCCCAGTGTTATGTACAGTATCTCACAAAAGTCAGTACACCCCTCACATTTTTGTATATATTGTATTATATCTTTTCAGGGGACAACACGAATCGACACTATGATGAAAATTAAAGTAGTCAGGCCCCGCTTGTATAACAGTATAAATTGTGTGTGTCCTCAAAAAACCCAAACACACACCCATCAAGGCAAAACGCTGGCAAAAAAAATGAGTCACCCCAAAAGTGACAATGGACAAATTGGGGCCACTTGTAAAAACTGTTTAGGTCTAAAACTCTTTGTTGCCCTAAAACCCAAATCAGAGCTCATAGCAGCCAAGCGCCCTTTCATTTCATTAGTGTTCTGGAAAATGAGGGGGGCGCTCTGATTGGTTGCTAGGGGCTTGATTGGTTGCTAGGGCAATAAGTGGTTTAGCCCAAGACAGCTTTCATCATTGTCCATTGTGTCCAAAGTGTCAATTTTTGTGGGGCCCAAAAATTTTATTTCCGCACTGCCAAACTCTCTTGGGCATGGAGGTACTGAAACTTAACAGGTTGCACCCAAACCCCCTTCCCTCCTCCATGACGACATCACGGTTCGGTGGTGTTGGGCTACTTGAAAATTTTTGAAGGGAAAAGCAGGGATTAAGGGGCGGCGCGCTACGCGCGGCAGGGCAAAAAAATTTGCATGGACACCCCCACCCCGTTGGTGTGCCCCCCCCTTCAAAAGGCCGCACCCCATCCCCCTAACTGCATAACGGCTTTTGAAAAAAGCCAGGTAGATGCCCCTCTAGCCAGGTAGTGCCCTTTTTAAACCCGGTAGTAGCCACCTATAAACCCGGTAGTGCCCCTTTCAGGCAGGGAGATCCCCCCCTTGTAGCCCCAAATAGAGGGCCCCCCTTTCAGCCAAGTAGATGCCCCCCTTCAGCCCGGTATGCCCCCTTTTTAAACCCGGTAAGCCCCTTTGTACCAGGGAGGCCCCCTTTGTACCAGGTATTGCCCCTTTTTGGCCGGGAGCCCCCTTTTTTGCAGGGGAAGCCCCCCTTGTGCCAGGGAGAGCCCATTTTGTAGCCAGGTAGAGCCCCCTTTATTAGCCAGGGAGACCCCCTTTGGAGCCCGGGAGAGCCCCCCATTGTAGCCAGGGAGAGCCCCCCTTTTTTGTCAGGAGTTCCCTCTTTTTAGTCTTTTGAGCCCCCCCATCAATAAAAATAAAATAATAAAAGCCCCTTTCCTCACTAGGCTCCCTTTTCCCAGTCCAGCTCCGGGCACTCCCCCGACCGACTCAGCGTGCAGGGGTGTGAGTGCAGCCGCGTGTCAATGCCCGGACGCTGACTGTATGTACGCGCCAACGGCCGGGACTTCAGGGGGAAAGGGGGGGGGGGGAACGACCCCCCCGCCTCCTCCCTGCACAGTGAGACTCGTCCAAAACTACTCTGGCGCCGGACATTTAAAAACCCCCCCGCTGTTTTGGGGGCGGAGGTTTGTCAAATCTCGGGGGGGGGGCCCCCATTAGTGGGGCCCCCCTCATGTATGCTTAACGCACATTCCTTCCCCTAACAACCTGCCACAGAAATTCCCCCTAACCGGGTCCGCCACACGGTTTCCCCATAACTATGCCTCCCCCTCTGCCTCAATATAGCATTTCCGACACCAGGTCTCCCCCTAACAAAACAACCCTCAAACCCATGGAACCAATCAGAGCCCTTTGCGACCCAAACAGGCTCCCCTTCTTCCTATAGTGCTCTGGAAAAAAAAGAAAGAGGCTCTCTGATTGGGTTTCTATGGGCTTGATTGGTTGCATGAGCTCTGTGGTTGCTATGAGCTCTGATTGGTTGCTTGGGTCTGTTGGTTTGCCCATGGGCAAAAAGAGAGAGTTGTAACCAAGACAGCTTTATACTGTGGCCCTATGTTTGAATAAGGTGTGCGTTTAGAAATATATAACGGAGAAAAAGGGAAAAGGTTTTAAAAAAGTTTTTAAAAAGGGAAAGTTTATTGAAAATTGCATTTTGAGTCCCGGGGTATTTTTTTACCGGTTTATTAGGACCAAACTGTATGCGCCCAATGTCCCGGTGTTTTAGGGCGGAATTCCCAAAGGGGGGGGCAGGGGGAAGCTGGAGGGGCCCCGGGGGGGACGTGAATAATTCATAATTTCTATGAGACATAAAATTACCGTATTTGGTGGCGCGCATTTCGCCACGTATAAAGCAAAAATCGGGCAAAATTAAACTGAAATTACTCTTCAAACAGCTTGTCACAACCTTTAAGTCCAAAAGGCCCAAATGAAGCCTTTTTTTTAAATTTTTTTTTTAAACAAAAAAAGAGAGTGATAAAAGGTTGGTACAGGGGATTTTAAGTATGGCAGACAGCATTACACGCGCGGGGACAAACAGGGAGTGGTTTTCCCTCAAACAGGTACCTGTGTGCGGCGCGGGCTTTTGTCCAAGCTACCCCTTGCTACCATAGAGAAAAATCGTGGACTTTAGGTATTTTCCCTTTTTTTTTTAACAGTATCACCCCCTTCACTAAAATTCATATTGAATAAAATGTGCGAACAACAATGATGCATGCGGGTCTATAACAGATATGTTTAAAAAGGAAGTTTTATATAAAAGGGGTTGGAGGGGACCCTTTTTTTATTAAGACCATAACTGCGCATGCTGAGAAAAAAGCAGAAGTTTGAATAAAAAAATATGTATTTTTTCAAAGAAAACGCCAAATATATGCAAAATATAACAAGGCTACCACCGCCGGGTTTATGCATACCACACAACGACTGTTTTATGCTACTGCACATTCAAAAACCCCCCTATATTGTTTAGAGCTAGTGTGACGTGTCTGAACCAAGTTTCATACATGTCGCCCTAAAATGCAGAACGAATTAGTAGAATAACAAGGACTGCTTAATCCCCAAGTCTTTTAAAACCCTTTTACATAAAACCCAGTGTCAATTGCTGACCAAAAAACCGCACATGATGTCACTATGGGTGCAAATGTCCAAGGGTTTTACACCTACCCCTTTGTTCATTTGGTTTGAGGATGAAAGTCCAGATATTGCAATTGAAAAAAAGAAATCCGGGAACAGCGCACACAACCAAGGGCAGACTACAGCATGAAAATTACCCTTTTTTTTTAAATCTTAAAAAAAAAAAGGGCACTAGCACATCCCCCAGTAACAAAGAATCCATTTTCGCGTTTCGGCAAAGTATGACTTATTGTAGTGTCCGATATACAGCTCTTTAAACGTTTGTAGCTGAAAAAGTTTTAAACCAAACACTGCATCCCCCCTTTCCCAAAACTTAGAAAAAACCTTGGATTTACTGTGTAATTCATAATCCCAATTTCCCCTACATGCACAGAAGGTTTTGTGAACTTGCCTTTTTGGGTGGGACCGGAAACACTTTTGTTGGCTGGAACCAAAATTTACCCACGATCATTTTTTGGAGGGTAAAGTGTGGCGCCCCCCTTCATTATTTACCAGGTACAGCTCTGTACTATTGGTGCAGCATGTTTTGTTTTTTACCGATCATACAGCCCTTCTGTAATGAGGGGTGATTATGGTCTGGTAGATTAGGGGTTGTTACACCACTTTTGGTAAGTTTTTTGGACCCCGAAACGCGTCCAAAAAACGCTTTGGCAATCGGATCCAAGACGTACCCAAAAACATGTTCCAACTGCAGGGATCGCACACTATAGTTTTTTACAGGGCCCGGCGTCTTTCGGAACAAGAATTAATATCAGTTTTTTAGAAGGGATCTGAAGACGCAGTGGATGCATCGCCGATCACTCGAACTGAACCCCGATGCGTTTTTTGTACTAGAAGAATGTAAACACATTACTATTTTTTTCATGCGTGTTTGGCCCTTTTGGGGTCCAAAAACAATCCAAACACGCATCAAAGCGGACCCAATACCATGTTACTATACCTTACCCCGCAAGCAATTGTTTATTTGGGAAAATTAGGGGTTCGGACACATGTGATAACATGGCCCTACAAGACCCTAACTGCACCCACACATCGTCCCCCCCTAATTGGGGGCCCCCACAGGCCTTATCGTATATAATGTACTGTCAGGGTGGCAGGTTCACCCATTTTTTAAAGTAAATCCCCCCCTTTTATGAAACATGGCAAAACCTTGAAAACTTAGCACTTCTTCCCCGTATTTTTTCACCCATACCCCTAATAGATTAAAAGCTCTCAGGGAAGGGCCCCACCCCTTGTGTCTCATCTGAAGTACTTTTAATGTGTAATGACTTAGTTTAACCCCAAATTTGAAAAGTACTGCGGTTATTTTGGGCGCTATAAAAATTTTAAAAAATTACTATTATTATTAAAATGATTGGGGCCAATGATTTAATTACCTGCCACGTATTTCCTTCAATTAACATCATTAGAGTCTTGTATGCTGTGTTCGGGTGGGTGCAGCGCCCCCTTTGTTTTTCAGTCAGGGCCCCTTTTTTCCATTGGGGAATAGGCAGTTTCCCGGGGGGCCCCCAAGTATGGGCCCCTGGTAATGTTGTCCCCGAATGCAAAAAATATACCCCCGGGTTTCTTTGGTTGGCTTTGTTATTTAATGTTTTTTTTTTTTAGGAATTGCCAAAAAGTTAAAAACCTGGTGAAGAAAGGAGCCAAAGGCTCCCCGCTCTGCCAATTAGAGCCCCCATGTAAAACGGTTTTTTAAAAATCCTTTTTTCCCCCTAGAAACCTTGGGGGAAAAAAAAGTGAGTTTTAGACCCAAAAAGTTTCATACAGTGGCCTTGGTTTGGGTGAAGGGGTGCCCTGTCAGACATCGTTTATGAGGTGCTTGGGGGGGGCTAGAGCATGTGTGATGTCATGTATTTGGGGAGGGGCCCCCCCTGATTTTCCCAGGGGCCATAATGCTGTGAAACGGCCTTGTATAAGGGTCAGCTCTGCCCTTTTAGTAGTGAAATGCATGTCCCCCCCCCCCCACCCCCCCCCCCCCCCCCCCCCCCTGGCATCAAGTGCACAGGGGCATCACAAACCTCGTGAGTCACAACTCTACAGAATGATAAATATCCTAACCGAAACCATCTTGTATCGTTGAGCCCCGAAAAGTTGAAGAGGGCAAACACCTGTGGAGTGGGCCTTCATAAAGAAAGCTGCAGGGATAAAACTCAGAGCCGGCTTGCCTCATTCCCCCAAAAAGGAAGGAAGGGAAAAGAATCAGAAAAACAGTTGCCTCATCAACACAGGAAGCATAAAATTCCGAACTGCCCTCTGTGCCGGGATTCCCGCCCCTTCACATTTTGGATTTCAGGATCCCGGGGAGTATGGTCTCCATTAGTTTGGGGTGCGGAGGGATGTGTCTGTTGTTAGGCCCCTTAAAAATCATTTTTTTTGGCCTTCGTCAAAGGATACTATGCTTTTTTGTTTTTGACATGAAGCTTTTTCACAGACCACAAACAAAAAAGGCTCTATTGTGCCTCGCCCCATTTTAATTGCGATATTTTTCCAAGGGTTCCCAAAGTAAAAACCGCCAAAGGAAAAAAAGTGATGTGTGGGGCCCCTTTGGGTTATCACACGGTTATTTCGGGGGGTATTTAGGACGTAAATTCGTCCGCAAATACGTCCCGAAATGTTTCAAATAAAGAACAATTGTTAGCATTTATTCCAAGTTAAATCGCCTTGTCGTTTCACACGAGGTGTATTTTCGCGAGTATTTGCGCGCGTAAATACGTCAGTAAATACGATCGTAAAATTTAAATC
>JAODAL010021678.1:0-45000 GCA_025379985.1 Phyllomedusa bahiana
ATGCGGGGTGCGCAAAAGTCAAAAAACACGTAACTGTTATGTTTTGATATAATAAAGGGGAATTTTTTGCACCTTTCAATTCACCTGTGGGTGAATATAGAATTGCTGTTTTAAGAGTTTACGTAGATGCTGCGTCAATGAACAGTGCTGGGTGTGCAAAAGTCAAAAACACAGAACTGTTATGTTTTTGATATAATAAACGTAATTTTTTGCAACCTTTAAATTCACCTGTGGTAATATAGAATTGCTGTTTTAAGATTTACGTAGATGCTGCGTCAATGAACAATGCTGGGTGCGAAAAAGTAAAAAAACACGTAACTGTGAGTTTTTCGTACGATACACGTATTTTTGGGAAAACAAACCAACCTGTGCTGACTACAAGATTGCTGGATTGTAATTAACTGCAAGGTGGATATATAAACAGTCACAGGTTTAATGGTTAAAATTGAAAATGAAAACATATCTGAAATGTATACTGATAATAAAAGAGGAGTTTTGCAGCTAACTAAGTGACCTGCAGTTGCTAGAAATGATGGTATCCAATATAATTTTCAGCTGCCCAATATCCAGGAATATTTCAATAGCAAACTTTTAAATAATAAAGATATTCCACTCCCAATGTCTACACTAAGTCGGGTAAAACTTTATCCAGTGTTCTTTATAGATAGAGCTTGTCTGTGTTCGCCCGCGGGCCCCCACCCCCCCCCCCCCCCCCGCTCCCACGCCGTGAATTTACAGCGGTAATGCTGCTTTAAAATTCCCTCTAGCAAACCCTACATAAAATCTCAAATCTCTAATCTAACAAAATTGGAAGGATCACAGCTAAGTAGAGGTTTCTCTGTGCAGAAATAGACCAATTTTCGCTGAGCTGTTTGGCCACAGGCAGAGCGCAGGTCCTATCCCTATAAACGCTGAGAGACACTGAGGCTGAAACAGGAAACATGTTCTAAAGTAAAACGAGGTCATGTGATTTTGCCAGCCAATCGCAACCCTACACATCCCAGTCATGACGTCGCACACACATCTCACCCTGCTCTATTCTGTAATCTGATTTGCTGGCCGCCAAAATTACAGGAAGCGCCGAAAAAGGCGCGATCTTAATAGATGATGCACAGATTTTAACCTTAATTATCGCATGATCCGGAAATTTCGATCACCATAAAAACCTTGCCGATTTCAACTTTGTCGATAAAAATCGCTCAACACTAATGACTACACAACAAAAATGAATTATTTGCCAAATATCCACTGTGGTGTAGAGTCACAGCTAAGTGGTCACATTAATGATGTTTGATACTAGGATATCCTTATGTATATATCTTGTTATTAAAGTTTTTCTGCCTCAAATGATTACTTCCCTTCTAGGCTTATCGTCTGTGGTGGCTAATGAATGCTCTATGAATCATCTTGCTTTAAGAGTTTCTTTAAACATTTCATATGTCACTGCTTATAAATTTCAATGTGAAGCACATACTTCTCATATGACTTTCAATGTTTGTTACAAGTTTGAGCCAAACAAGTCTAAACATGTTTTTATTATGCACAGTTTTGGAAGTTACTTGGGTGGCAGCAGAATGAATATGAACACATTGGAGTTGGTATTTATAACTTGCCAACACATGGACTCAATAGATGCTTGGCTGCTGTATTTGGACGTTTGCATTGTAGCCTAATATAGGGAGAGCAAAACAGCAGGACTATTGAAGTCATAGTTTAACAGCCTGAGGTTATTCACACAGATTGGTTACACTCTATGGACACTGACAAAAGTCAGCTACGATTGGTAAAAACAATGTTCTTTTGTGTGGAGCTAAACACAAAAAATATATGTTGAGAAATGACCGTCCGTGATCTGATCTGGTTATCTTTCTCAAGACGTTTATGGTATGTGTGGTTTTCTTAATTAGAAGCCTCAGTGGGACAATTGCGGACTCTTTCATGTACCATTCACACTCACTGAACATATTGTGCAATGTTAAATCTGAATGAAATATAAATTCAGGATGGATAGCCAAAGTTGTACTCATGAAAGATTGAGAAACAGTAATACAGGCCTTTTTTCTCTCACTCTAAAGATCTGCTTCTGTTGCTTTGTTGCCTACAGAACTATCAAAGAAAATAGGTTAAGATTATGAGACTGCTGAGTCATCAGGAAATATTGGCGAAAAGCTCACATTATTGAGCTTGCCCTCCATCGTCCATATAAATCTGAATACCTGTTATCAGATATTCAGGTGTGTACTGCAGTGTAGCCACTACATGTCCATAGTTAAAAACAGAATAAACATAAATTGTACTCGACTTTATTTGTGCTGCTTTCATGATTTCTTCTTTAGACAGACCAACATGGTGTTCTAATGCTGGAAGGCATCCAGGTGTATAAGGGTAAGTGCAATAGCGTGAACTTGCCCTTGATCTGTAAGTACTGCAGAGTTCTAAAAAGAAAAGGGATTTTAACAGAGATCACCACATACCCCCTTGTCCCCAAACACCAGTAGCCACCTCCTCTGCTCAGCAACACCTGCTATACTGTATAGCCTGTCCAACCTATATTGGTACTGCTATGCCAGGAGAGAATTCTTACTTACAGTAGTAGTAGTGAGCAAGTGTTCTCTCCCAGCTCTTATACAACCACTTTATATGTAACGTCTAATAACGCCACGTTTGTGGTGAAACATGTTGGGTGGAGGATGTGGTTGTGTTACAACGCATATTCAGTTTTAGTCAGTGCATCAATCATATTTCATAGCATTCTACATATGTTACTTTGTTTAACTTCTATATTCAGTCAGTGTTACTAGAGGACTATGGACAATGTTTACTATTATTATTATTATTATTTTTTTTTTAAAGCGGAATTAATTCCAGGGCACTGTACATTCGAGATGAGTGACATAAATAACATAAATGCAGACAAAGTACAATGGAAACACTAAATGAATAACAACTGCTAAAAAGGAAGAATGGAAAATAAATATTAGTTTTATTCATTCATAGGTAGCAATAGTTGTGAGAAAGAGAGTTTAAAGTTGCCTGTGGTAACGTGGTTGTATTAGTAAGTACACCCCATCTTCAAGGGTCTGTTTTCTTTTGTTGGTTCTCTTCCAGCTCTAGGACTGGTAAGGTAGACTTGGCTGAGCAGTCGGTATGGCTCTTTGTGTTGGGAAGAAAAGAAACCATCCTCTGCTCAGCACAGTCCACTGTAACATACACAGCCTCTAAATAATATAGTTAACAAGTAATACCAATATACAAGAGCCAGATAATAATACCACATTGTGTCCACGTATTACCTGCGTCAATTGTCTGAATAAGGCTGACATATTATTACTGAATAAAAACCACTATACAAAGAACAGTTTTCCCATGATACACTGACCAAATAGTGGTAGCTAAATAGTCATAAAAGAAAATACAGTACAGTTACACGCATTGACTGACTCACAGGTGATACATTTTCTAATTGTAGATGTTCAAGCCTCCTTTTCTTCTCTCTCTGGTCCAGAGCACCATGTTGACTTCTCACAGCCACAACATATATGTGCAGAGTTCTCTGCCATGACATCTTTTTGTCTCCTAGCTTTTTTAGGACCTTCTCTATCTACTCCCCACCCTCTAAACAGACTTTTCTTCTTGCTGACCCTTAAGTGATACCATCCTACTGCTTCCTCCAGTATAGTGACTGCTGCTGGTCCTGGTGTCACCATAACTGTAGTTACCCACAAAGAAGTACAAAACAGATGCTCCAGGTAGCAATAGTGCCCCACACCTTTGGGCCTAGCAAAGTAACAATGCCTTATGAACACAGGTAAATGACTCAGTCTGGAAGTGACTAGATTGCTACCTTTATCTGTCTTCAAATGTTTGTTAGAGGTTACTATCGTACAAGGGAAGGGAATTTTTTCTCCTGCCCTGAGAGCTAATTAGCCTGGAAACAACCTTGATTCTGAATATGTGAAAATTACAAGGGACTAAGAATTTTATGGGTTATTGTACCACATTGCAGTCCTTGTATTTTAAGTTTGGAGTGCCATAAATGGTCACTTATGTGGGTTATTTGTAAAGTTTGTAGAAGGAAAGGTCTGACATGATAAATATAAAAGCAGATAATGATGTTAAGGGTTAAAATGGAAGCTTGCATGTAAAATAAATCATCATGTTTTCATATCCTCTGCTAATGAAGACCTACTGTATATCAGCTCTAAATATATACTGAAATATTGCCACAGAGACAGATTGGAAAGAATTGGTGCACTCTCACCCCATATCCAAGATTTACTAATGGATAATTTATCACTGGACATTAATAACATTGCTTCAATTAACTGAGTTCTACATTTGTAATTATCTGCTGTGGGCAGCCTAATGCCTGACTTGAAGACAAGCTTTCAACATTCATAACGGAAAATGAATGCAAATAAAGCCTCATAACCAAACTGATGAAAACCATAGACCCACCTTCTTAAACCACAAAACCACTATAGGCGACATGTATGTATTTTGGCGCCCAGCAACAGTTTTATTGCACGCATTAGTATCATAGAATACGCCTGAATGTATGAACTTATTCTAAAGCGGGTCATAGATTAGATGCTTTCTAGCTCCAAAACGACAACTCAGGCTCAGGTAGACTACTATTAATTTGGTGTGCCTGTTCTAAATGTTTTGCACCTAGTTTTGCCATCCTATCGTCATAAATGTGTAGAATCATATGGTTGTGGTGCGACACGACCAGAGCGCCCCCTACATCTTAGGTGCATTACAAAGTGCCGTGGGCGCCCAATAATGCGCCTAATTTTTGGAGAAAGCTAGAGAAAAGGGCTGCACCAATTTTTGGGCTGAAAGAACTCCCCTTACATACATGTCGCCCTATGTCTTTAAATTACTTTATATATAAAAGGCTGTCCTACATTATGGCTAAGCAGAACCATTGTGGATTACATTAATTGTCTCTGCTTATTGTTTTGGAGTTCATTTCAACCAAAACTGTAAGTGCAGGCTTTGGTGGAGGTCACATTTGTTTATAAAGAGACACGCTTAAATTTATTATCTTTTTTTTTTCTTTTGTAATAGTCAGTCAATGTTCCTGCTACAAATGTGATATATTTAGAAAACCATGAAAAATGAATTTAAAAGGTATCCTACACGTCAGAACTTTGTGCCTATAACCTGTATGACAGTGCAACATATTAGATCCTTCTAGTGCTGAATGCATAAATATATTCTTCCCTAGAAGCAATGCTTTACAGATTACCTCTATAATAGTAGAAACATTATTGAGCACAAACAGTCATGTCCAGCTTACTTCACCAAACCAGTGCCAAAACAGTAGCATTGCTAGGATCTATAAAATGAATACAGATGTAGCTTGTCCATGATATCATGGTCTTATATGCTTATCTCAAAATAAAGCTAATGAAAAAGCAGAAATAACATTCCGTGCTGTATTATCATGGCACAATATGTGTCAAGTTTAGTTCTGTTACATATGTCCTTCCACACCCAAATAATGCATCTTCTATAATTACTTGCCAACCATCGACTGACTATAAAAGTCTGGGTCAACATATAGGGTCACATGTATGAAAACTGTCTGGGTCTAAGGGTATGTTCACACAGCGTATTGCGGCGCATACTGCCGAGTGGCCAGCCCATACTTCTAAAGTGCAGAGGGGTGGGAACAGCCCCATTCACCTCTTTTATCCCCGTGACATGTCAATTCTTTCTCTCAGTGCAAAATACATATTGGGGAAGATGGATGTTAATTATTGCTCTCTATGAGCGCTATGATTACCTCAATTACAGGCAGTAGTTCCGGACGTATTGCAATGTAATTACACCCCAAGATATAGACTAAAAGACGACATGTGAACATACCCTAAGACTTCTTTTGTTGCCCGTAACAACCAATCAAAGCTCCACTTTCATTTCATATACTGTAGTGCGCTGAAAAAATAAAAGGGGAGCTCAGATTGGTTGCTATGGGCAACAAAGAAAGTACCTAGACAGTTTTCATACATGTCCCCCATTATTTTGGAATGCCGTTGCAGAGTCCACAGCTGCACGTTCGTTTTGGAGCTGCGTTAGTGGAGAGCCAGGTTTTGAGCAGCAACCAAGCTCTTCAGAGAGAAGGCAGGGACAAGGGCATTGCTAGGGTCCTAAAACATCCGGAGCCCCGGCCCTTTGTGTTAAGTTTTGCTCAGTAGGGCTCGTTCACACAGCATTTTTCACGCCACATTCTGAGCTGTGGCATGTATTTTTACAGAGAAAAAACTTATGTTCCTGTCACTAATTTTACGCATATTCCACATAGATCCTGTCCATCAACTCAGCAGTCAAGGAACAATGAAAAACAGCACTAACAAATTTGTTTTTTCAAAAGCACTCACCTACATATGACAGTGTAATATCTTATAAATAACAGTCACCAAAAAATACACCTATACATGGAGAAAATATACCATTCAAATCATTGTTACTAAATAAAAAAAACTACACTACCAAGACCCAAAACTATTACTACTTTGGATCAAATAACACTGCCAGACTATGGTCAAATGCGACCCCCACATGTGACTATCAGTTGTACACAGGCTCTCTTTAGATATATATATTGCCGCCATACAGTCACCATATAGTGATAGATAACCCATGTACACAGGCTCTGCAGACATATATCACCACCATTCAGTGACCATATAGTGGTAGAACTTTTGTATGTAGATGCTCTGCTGAAATATGTGGTTACACTGAAGTTACGTTTAGTGACTTACAGAAGATGTCTTTTCTGATCGGAGTTGTTCACTTTCCCTTCTCTTTTCCATCCAACCCAGACTGCCATGATGACTTCTCCCAGCCACAACTCATCTCTGCAGAATTTACCACACAAAAATTTTAGAATCCTCACTTTACCAACCTACCGAAGGGTTTATGTAACTCCCTTCCTAATGGGGGTTTACACAGGAAAGCATGGTGACATCTCATCCTATGATAAGAAAGCCAGATGCCTGCTGTGGGGGATGGGAAGTCACCTATTGTTCCTTTATAGCCCGCCATTAGATAGATTTAAAGACCCCTTCCCGGCAGGTAGGCATATAGGTTTCCTCAGTTATGTATATAGATTAGAGTTGAAGAGACCATCAGCGATCCAGACCCATGGCAGCGGCCTGGAACCTTGACTCCATATACTAGGTACATAGTAGGTTAGTAGCCCCAAATTTGGTAGACATTTCTCAAAATTAGGTAGGTATCCAACTAATTACGTAGGCAACTACCCCACTAGGTAAGACGATTGTGGTATGGCCCCTATTAGTTAATTAGCCACCTATCTGGTAGGCAGGTATCCCACTCTTTAGTAGTTCTCCTTATGTGGTAATTAACATTACATTACATTAAACGTACATGTATGTCTGGGGCTGAGTCTTATCGATACACGATGGATGTCAACTGGTACCCGACATCAGTGGCAATTGTACACTTTGGAGCAACACATTACTATTGAAGTATAAGGTACAAACTATCGCATTCGGTAGTGGTCAATTACCCTAGGGAGACTAAAAAACTGACTTAAAAATTTATAAATGCTTAACAATAATTTAAAAAACCAAAACACCACCCATTCCAATTTATTTTAAGTTATATTATATAAAATAAAAACATAAAACATAACTGTCATTGCCAGATTTTTAAACATCTAACCTATTAAAATATTTATTCAGAATAGTAAATGCCATAAAACAATCCCCCCCCAAAAAAAAAAAAATTGCTGTTTTGTGGTTTCCACGCTTCCCCAATAAATTTTAATATTAAGTGTTTGAGAATAATATGTACGTCAAAATGGTACTAAAGCAACCACACTTCACCAACAAAATTTAAGCCCTTATTTTTGTCTGCCATGCGAAAAATAAAACAGTTATTGGTCTCAAAAAATATCAATGAAAATAAAATAAATCTCTTTTTTTTGGAAATAGTAAACCATAACAAACACCATATAAATTTGGTATTGAGAAAATAAGCAAGCCTTTCCTGTGTGTTTGGGTGAAAACCCAGAAGTGAAGAGGATCAGATCGCTGGGGAGCTCCAGAGCAGACAGGTAGGTAAATATACTTTTTTGTTTTGCTTTTTTTATACCCAGTCTGGTTCATTTCAGAGATTTTTTTTCGTTCTGCTGGACAACCCCTCTAACATTTAAACTATACTGCATAATGAATGCCATAAAAACTAAACACCTCCCAAAATTATGTAATTGCATTTTTTTCCCAATCCACCCCAAAAATATCATATAACACAGCTTTACCAATAGAAAAAAAAGTTCTAGTTCTAAAAGGTATGGGTGATAAAAAGAGCACATACTTGCCAAAAATCTTAACAGATGCGCATGGTTATAATGGAAATAAACCAAAATCTCTTTCTGTTTCTATGCCAAGCAGAAGGGTCCTTCTCCTGCTGTCCACTGCAGGTGGCATGTTGCTATTATGTCATCACTCTGCCTCATTGTGCTCCTCAGGTGCTCCTAACCTCATGCAGGCCACAGACCCAAGGCACATACAACTTACTAGTGTAAGTGGTGGGGGAAAAAGCCGATCTGCTTGGCTATAGTTTTCAACTGCATGTTCTTCTTGAGGACATGAATATAATCAAACAACACTGGATTTCCAGGACGTGATACAATCAGACAACACTGAAATTAAGCACTGCTTGGCTTTTTCCAGATAAGATTTTTTTCGAAAGACTTGTGATTCCAATATATCCTGACCATTTTCTTTTAAACTTTTAATAAAGTCCACTTTAATGCAATATTCTGTAAGGTGTATATATATATATATATATATATATATATATATATATATATATATATATATATATATATATATATATATAATATTAGAGAGAGAGAGAGAGAGAGAGAGAGAGAGAGAGAGTAACATTTTTATACTCCATTCACTATAAAAATGTTTGTGATATTTTATATTACATTTCACTTATCGTGTTTTAAGTTGGTAAAATAAGGTGTGCTTTACTTTTTTATAGTGACACCAAATCCCACTTTCACAACACTCTTATGAACATAAAGATAATTATAGCTTCACAAAACATGTGCCATTAACCTGGGACTGTCAAAACTGTCACGAAGGCCTATAAATCATAGCACTTTTGCATTAATCTTGTGTACATTTAGTTTTGAAATCATCTCTTTAACACCTTGTAAATGTACAAATAAGTGCGGCCCCAAGGGAAGCTTTAATATGTTTTTCATACATATTTTAATTTCATCTGAAAGTGCTGGCTGCTTAAAAATTAAGTCAGACTCACAAAAACGCATTGATTTCCTTTGGATAAAACCCATGTGTCCAAACTAATTTAAAGGCTTTTTGAAGGCAGTAAAGTTAAGTCATGCAACACTGAAGTCATTATAGACATCCTGTACAGTACGGAGTCTGGTGTAATTTTAAGAAGGTCATTTTGTTATGTTTACTGTATTTAAATACACTGCTACTCTAACAGGACAAAGCTTCACTGTGTTACTCTATTGAAAGTCAATTTGAAACTGTGAAAAAGCAAGATCTGTTCTTTTGCTAGTGATTAATGTACTTTGCTGTCAAAACCGAAACTTCTTAACTGGGTTCATTTAATACAAAGTAAACGAATTCTGCAGGCTTAACTCGACAGATAAGAGCCATACCACTGAGGGATCTCATGCCAAACAAAGAATATTTTGATGGAAAGAGCAGTACTGTTTGGGTATTTTATATGACATATAAATAGGGGATTAAGACATGGTGGTCTTGCTAAAGCAATAGAAAATAGGATGGGTTAAAAGACCGAAAATATGGGAAGTATGTAGTTTAGATTAATTAAAAAGGTCTTTGAGGTTGTATGCTGCAGGGAGAGTAAAATTTCATGTTGGCTTAATATAGTGAGATTTACTGGATTGATACTATAAACCATGAGTTGCCAAATTTTTTCAGAATGGGATCTATTTTGTGTGGAGCCTATATTTGTTCTACCAGGAAAATAGGTACAGAATCATGTGGCTCTCTAAATACCATGCTGCATTTTCTTTTTGCAAGTCCTTTATTTATATGACCAGACGACCCCATAATTGTGATGGCAGCAAAATTTTTTTTAAATTTCTTAATGCTACTAATTTTTAGTTTTCCAAACACCTGTACTGTACTGTATCTACAGTATACACTATATATTATATATATATGTATATATATATATATATATATATATATATATATATATTATTATATAATATATATATATATATATATAATTATATATATATATATATATATATATAATATATATATATATATTATATAATATATGTCCACGGAAAACCAGCGGCACTTCCTTCAATAAGAATATTCAGCGGGGTGCCAGCAAAAATAGAGCTCCTGGCAGGGAACTCAACATTATATAAATGCAGAAAAATTTGCAGCACTCAAGGTAGTATATCCAAAATAAAAAGTGACTTTAATCCCACATAATCAACACAACGTTTCGGCTCTCTCTTGAAAATGGCTCTGTGAGAGAGCCGAAATGTTGTGTTTTGACTATGTGGGAATAAATTCACTTTTTTAACTTTTGATATGCTACCTTGAGTGCTGCAAATTTTTCTGCATATATATATATATATATATATATATATATATATATTCACATACAAACCTAAAAAGTGCTTTTAAAAACGCTGTTTAATATATACATTACAACTGATACAAAAACCCTTTTAGTGCTAAAATTATTCGTAAAAATATCCCAAATATTTATATTTTGGGCAGAGCGCCCCACTGGTAGTTGCCCGGTTTCTGCCCCTAGGGGTGTGCAGCTGGAGAGTCCTGCAAGATGCACCCACAAAGGACCTTTGGGCTCGTGGGGGAAAAAGGATTTTATTTTGTCCCTAATTATATTTTCTGCACTTACGTAGCGGTAGAATTTGCTGGGAAGGCGGCTATGTATGGGTGGTTGGCTGGAAAAAACCGGGAGGGGATATTGGGGGGGCCCGTCATCCCACCCAAAATTAAGACTGCTCCCCCTAAAAGCCCCGGGCCCCCAAAAACCCCCATCCAACCCCCTTTCCCACAAAAAGGAGTATGCATACGGGCCCTTTGCGGGAAGTGACTTCCCCCCAAAAATTTTGGGCCCCTTTGCTTTCGGGCCCTGGCGAAACTGCGGGGCGGGAGTGTCGGCCGGGGCCCCCATCCGGACGGGGAAACCCGCGGTAAATTTTCCGCTGGCTTCCCCCCCCCATCCCCCGGCCGGAGGGATCTTCCCCGGGCCGGGGGTGAAAAACGCATCATTTCCCCAGCCTGTCTGGCCGCGGGTAATGATGCCGCAGGCAGGAGGGTGAGCTACCTTGCCCTAAGATCGGTGAGGCCGGGAAAAAATGCCGCTTTGGCCCTCTTAAACAAAATCCCCGGATGCCCGTCCCCGAATGCATCCGGGGGTTTGTCTGGGGGACGGCACCAAAAACCCCCAATGGGATTGTGGGCATTTTGGGGTCTTTAGTTGCCATGGGGGATCTTTTCACAGCGTAACGTGTGCAAGAGCCTTTTTTCAAAAAGGGAATCTTTTTGATTGTTTTCTCCCCCTGGGGATTTTAGTTACAAATCCTCACTGGGGAAAATTTTTAAAAAAATGTGAAAAAGTAAAAAAAAAAAGTTTTAAAACACAAACAAAAAATAAAATTTAAAAAAACATTTCACTGCCCTTTTTCCCCTTTTCAAAAGCCAAATCGCCCCCAAAAAAAAAACCCAAAAAAAAATAAAAATTTCCCATATTTGGGATCGCCCCGTGCGTAAACGATCCAAACCCCATAAAATCTTTTTGTTAATTTACCCCTATGATTTAACGCCGTAAAAAAAAAAAAAAAAACAAAAAAACGTAAAAGGAATTTTCGATTTTTGGGGCATCCTGCCAACCATTAATTTTGGAATAAAAAAACGATCAAAAAATTTATATAAACGCCCAAAAATTGTTCCAATTAAAAAGTCAGTTCATCCCCAAAAAAAAAAATTCTTACAGGGCTCTGTATACGGAAAAATAAAAAAGTTGGGGTTCCGAAGACAAGGGGATGCATTTAAATTTTTTTTAAACAAATTTAAAAAACACTATTTTTTTTTTTAAAAAAAACCGGGTTCCAAATTTAAAAAAAAAAATTTTTTAATTTTGGGTTTCGCCGTAATCGTATCGACCCTTGAGAGTTAAAACTAACTGGTCATGGATAAATGCACCCGGGGGTGCTGTGAAAAATTAAAAATAAAAAAACAATTCTAGGAAAGGGAAAAATTTTCTTCCCCCGCCTTCCAAAAAAAAAAGGGGTTTTTTAAAAATGTCAAAAAGTTGGTCCCCCCCAAAAATTTATAACCCAATTTAAAACCCTCAACTCATCCCGCAAAAAAAAAAGCCCCCAAAACAGCTTTCCCCTACAAAAGAAAAAAAAAAAAAGTTTTTGCTCTCAGGGTTTTGGGGATGGGAAAAAAAGTGTTTTTCCTTTTTGAAAAAAGGGGTTTTTTTTGTGTAAAAGCAGTAAACATAAAAAAAAAAATACAATTTGGGGATCCTGGAATCGTATTTGACCCGTGAGTAATACTTTTTATTCAGGGGTTTTACTGATTGGACCCCGGGTTTAAAATAAAAATAAAAAAAAACTACAGGAAGGGTGTTTTTTTGTTTCCAAAAAAAGCCTCAAAAACCTTAATAAAAAATATCAAAGCGGGATATGCCCCCCCTAATGGTACTAAAAAAACGTCAAATCCCTCCCACAAAAACAAGCCCATAATTTAGCTCCCTTACAGAAAATGAAAACGTTATGGGGGTATCCCGAACAGGACAAAATAAAAAAAAGCAAATTTTTTTTTTAGGGCCCCTTTTTTTTTGTGAAAAAAGTAATAAAACCAATTTAAAAAATAAAATTTTTATAATTATTGCAAAAATTTTACCCGAACCCCCTTTGTAAAGAACCTTTTCATTTATAACTGCCGGCGAAGTTGTAAAAATTTTAGGCCCCAAAAAACCATGGCGGAAAATGCGTTTTCCCCATTTTTATGGCCTCCAATGCAAAAAAAAAAAAACTTTTTTGGGGCACCTGTCACCCAAAATGCACAAAACCCCTTGGATGGATTTTTATTTTGGGGGTGCTGAATTTAAAATGGGGTGGGTTCTGGGGGTTTAGTTTTCAATCTTTTTTGGTTTTTTTTTTTTTTTTGGGGGGGGGTTTTTAAATGGGGAACAAAGGCCCAAAAAATTTTGCTTTCCAAAATTTAAAAAAGCCTCCCTTTCCCTTTATGCCCCCCCCATGCGCCCCCAAAAACCTTTTGGTTTACCCCCACATGTTTGGGGATTGCTGGGAAATTGGAAGAAATTGGGTAACAAGGGGTTTTTGGGGGTTTTTTTTTTCCCCGGATGCCTTTTTAAAAAATTTTAAATTTTTTCAGCTTTTAAAATTGCAGTTTATTGGAAAAAAAAGTTTTTTTTAAAAATTTTCACAGCCCAACCCCTAAAAAAATTTGTGTCACACTGTGGGGGCGAAAATTTTCTCCCCCTCACCCCCCGGATTTTTCCTTAAGGGGTGTAGTTTCCAATTTGGGGTATTTTTAGGGGAATTTTTTTTAAGTTTTTTTGCACCTTAGGGGGGTCCCCAAAATGGGAAAAGGCCCCAAATTTAAAATGTTAAAGAAAATGAGACCAAGAGTCCCGGTTAAAAAAAAAGGGCTCCCCCCTATTCTGGGGGTTGTGGGGGTTTTAGCCAAAATAATTGCCCCCCAGGGGGCCCCATTGGGGTTAAACTTGAAAACGGCAGAAACTTTTTGGGAAACAATTTATAAATTTTCATTTCCCCTGTTTAATTTACCTTTTTTTTGTGAAATTTAAAGAAAAAAAAATTGAAAATCTGCCTAAAAAAAAATTTTTTAAAACTTTTACTTCCCCTTTGCCCTTTTAAATTTCCCTTTTGAAACACCTTTAAAGGGTTTTTAAACTTCCCAAAATGCAGTTTTGAATACTTTAAAGGGGTGTAGTTTTCTTAAAATGAGGCATTTATGGGGGTATTAAATTCAAAATCAATCAAAGTCACGTTTTGAAATGGAAAAAAAAAAAGGTTAAAACCCCAAAAAAGGGGCATTCAAATTTTGTTGAAAAAAAATTTTGGGAAAAATTAAATTTTTCTAAATTTCTAAGCCCCCCAAGGGGTTAAAAAAAAAAAAAAATTTTAAAAAAAAAAAGGCCAAACATCAGCAGAAAAATGGTAAGTTGGGGTAGTTTACCTTTTTTTGAGTGGGAAAAAAACTGTCTGTCTTTACATGCCAAAATTTTGAATTTTTAAAAAAATTTGGGAAATTTTTTTAATTTTTTCAAAGATTTTTTGATAAATTTTTTACAAATAAACAAGCATTTTTTGGAACAAAATTTCTTACTATCTTAAAGTATAATGTGTCACGAGAAAACAATCTCTGAATCAATGGATAGGTTAAAGTGTCAAAAAGTTATTCTCACATAAAGTGACACATGACAGATTTCAAAAATGGGGCTCTGTCAGAGAGGCCAAAACTGGCTCCGGCGGTAAGGGGTTAAAGCAGTGATGTAAAACATCAACAAGGTTTCTGCAACCTAAGGTGGCACATATCGGCCCCCGATGACAAGGCCTTGTGCTTTGTCACATACCCCCCCCTCGGCCCAAAGCCGAGGGGTTGGGCACCTTTGCTCACCAGACAATGCACCCTTAATGAGGCATCTGCATTCCCATGCATTTTAGCAGGCCTATGCTCGACCTTGAAGGAAAAATCCTGCAATGCCAAAAACCAGCGTGTTATTCTGGCATTGTTACTTTTTTTTAACCGCATC
This sequence comes from Phyllomedusa bahiana, assembly GCA_025379985.1. Classification (NCBI taxonomy): domain Eukaryota; kingdom Metazoa; phylum Chordata; class Amphibia; order Anura; family Hylidae; genus Phyllomedusa; species Phyllomedusa bahiana. The sequence continues at coordinate 14,854 of JAODAL010021678.1, forward strand.
CATTTTAATGGCGCATGATCAGAAACCAGTCTGAACTGTCTACCTATCAAATAGTACCTGAGTGCGTCCAATGCCCACTTGATGGCTAGGCACTCCTTCTCCACAAAGGAGTAGATTTTCTCTGCCGGGGACAGTTTGCGTCTAACATACATTACAGGGTGTTCGTCACCATTTATGTCCTGTGACAGTACTGCCGCAAGTCCTACAGCAGACGCATCCATCTGGACTATGAACTCCTTAGAGAAGTTCGGAGCTACCAGGACTGGTTGGTTTCACAAGGCCCGCTTCAGTTCACAAAAAGCTTTTTCGGCCTCTGGAGACCACCTAACCATCACAGACTGGGACCCTTTTTTGAGCTCGGTTAGAGGGGTGTCTATCTTGGCAAAGTCCGGCACAAACCGGCGGTAGTATCCTCCAATGCCCAAAAATTACCTGCTTCTTTTTTAGTGGGCATGGTCAACCTTGAATGGCTTCAACTTTGTTCATCTGCGGTTTGATTAAGCCCCTTCCCACAATGTACCCCAAGTATTTGGCCTCTTCCATACCGACCGCACATTTCTTTGGGTTGATGGTGAACCCTGATCTCCTTAGGGCATCTATAATGGCCTGCAGTTTCCCTAGATCACTTTCTCAGTTCTGGCTGAATATGACAATGTCATCTAGGTACGCTGCGGCATATTTCCTATGGGGGATCAGTATGCGATCCCTGGCCCTTTGGGAGGAGGCCGGGGCTCCCTGCAGCCCAAATGGCATCCTGGTGTAATGGTAGCACCCCTTAGTAGTGGAGAAGGCAGTCTTCTCCTTGGCTTCCCTTGACAGGGGAATTTGCCAGTACCCCTTGGTGAGGTCCCCCATGGTGATATAACCGGCCGGCCCGAGCCTCTCCAGTCGTTTGTCTACCCTTGGCATTGGGTAGGCGTCGACCTTCGAGACCGCGTTAAGTTTTCTGTAGTCATTACAGAAGTGCCATTCCCCATTCGGTTTTGTCACTATGACTATCGGGCTGGACCATCCACTCCTAGACTCTTCGATGACCCCAAGTTTTAGCATCCGTTCTACCTCTTGGAATACCACTTGTCTCCGGGCCTCAGGGATTCTATATGGCTTTACATTCACCCTCACATGAGGTTCCATGACAATTTCATGCTCAATCACGGACGTGAGACCAGCTAAATCACAGAACATATCTATGTTTTGCTCTAACAGCTCCCTGCATTGTTGTTTTTGGCAGGGGGAGAGAGTGTCGGCAATGGTAACATCTTGGAACCCGACTGCTGACTGGGTAAGCAGACATGGGGTGACCGGCGAGTCCCTGTCTTTCCAATGCTTGATTAGGTTAACATGGATCACCTGGATAGGCTTCCTTTTGTCCGGTTGGTGTTCACCTCCTTCACTTTCTCAAGGACCTCGTACGGTCACTGACACTTCGCTAGGAATTTACTTTCTACAGTGGGAACCAGGACGAGTACCCGATCACCAGGGTGGAACTGTCTAATTCTGGCCATTCTATTGTAACCCCTACTTTGGGCATCCTGAGCCTGGAGAATATGCTCCTTAACTATGGGCATGACATTGGCTATTCTCTCCTGCATTTGAGCCATGAGCTCAATGATACTCTTGTAGGGCGTGGCCTCACTTTCCCAGGTTTCCTTTGTGACGTCAAGTAACCTGCGAGGTTGACGCCCGTAGAGCAGTTCAAAAGGTGAAAACTCTGTTGAGGCCTGAGGGACTTCTCTAATAGAGAACAGCAGGTAAGGTATTAAACAGTCCCAATCCCATACATCCTTTTACACCACCTTCCTGAGCATGGCCTTCAGTGTTTTATTGAACCACTCTACTAGCCCATCAGTTTGCGGATGGTATACTGAAGTCCGTAGCTGCTTTATACACAGGACCTTACGCAGCTCTTTCATAACCCGGGATATGAAGGGTGTTCCCTGATTGGTCAGGATCTCTTTTGGCAGTCCTGTCCTGGAAAAAATGTGCACCAATTCTCAGGCGATGGATTTTGATGAGGAATTTATTAGGGGCACGGCTTCTGGGTAATGGGTAGCATAATCTAGTACCACCAGAATGTATTGGTGACCTCTAGCTGATTTCACCAGTGAGCCCACTATATCCATTGCTATGTGCTCAAAGGGGGTCTCTATAATGGGCAGGGGCACCAATGGGCTACGTAAATGTGACACTGGGGCGGTTATTTGGCAGGTAGGACAGGACTGGCAGAAATCCAATATTTCCCTATGACATCCTGGCCAATAGAATCCTTGCAAGATTCATTCCCGGGTCTTATCTACCCCCAAGTGTCCTCCCAACACGTGAGCATGGGCTAGGTCCAATACCATCCGCCAGTAGGGCCCTGGTACCAGCAGTTGTTCTACCACCTCCTCTCTCACTTTATTTACCCGGTGCAGTATCTCATTAACCAGGGCGAAGTGCGGAAACCTGTGATCGGCCCCTGGTTCCTGGGGGACACCATTTATCACGGTGACGTTTTCTAGAGCGGTTTTCAACGTCAGTTCCCGGAGCTGGGCGGTCCCAACATTCTCCCAGGACACCTCCATATCAGGGATAATAGCGTCCCGGGATGATTCCTCATCTTCATCCCCTGCTAACACCACCAAAGGAAATGCATGTGACACATCATTATACACAACACTTTTCCCTTTCTTATTCCTTTGCAGGATTATCCGAGACAGGGTCATACTAAAAAGCATTTAAGAAAAACAATGAAGAAAAAGAATGAACACTATTACTAAGTAATAAGGAGCTAAAGAGAGGTAAAGAAGGTTTTAAGGTCTAAATACCGATTGAATAAATAGAATATAAGATGAGTTTATATTAAAATGAACACATATTCCATAGAAACAGGTGCCTAGCACTTTACCTGTGAATGATAGGTGGGGAAAATTAACAGGATATTAGGCAGTTTTTGAGTGAAATGAACACAAATTCCACGTAAATAGGTACCCCAGAATTTACCTGTGATGATAGGGGGGGAATGAACTGGGGAATAGGCATTTAGAGTCAAATGAAAACATATTCCACTAAAAGGTGCCCACACTTTACCTGTGCATGTAGGTGGGGAATGAACTATATAAGGCAGTTTAGAGTGAAAAGAACACATTTCCCCCTAAACAGGGCCCGCACTTTACCCGGCAGATAGGTGGGGGAAGAACAGGATACATAGGGAGTTTAGAGTGAAAAAACACCCCTATTTCCCTAGAAACAGGGGCCTAGCACTTTACCGTGCATGATAGGTGGAATGAACAGGATATAGGAGTTTAGAGTGAAAAAGAAATTATTCCCCCTAAAAAGGTGCCTCACTTTACCTCAAAAAAGTCAATTGACCCCACTCATGAATTGTTTCAAAAAAAACGAAAATCTTTATTAATTCCACAGGCTCCAAATTTGTTTACAAAATATAGTGACTTATCGTTTAACGGGTTTGGTATACAGGGGCTTTATCAAAAAAGTCACTGTGGAATGAAAAAAAAAATATAATATATATAAATAAGAAAACCAAAATTTTATAACATATATACAGTGACCCAAAAATATTTACATATAAACAAAGAAAATTAAATAATGTGTAATATAGAAAAGAAATAGGTATATGCTGACCAATATTAATCGATGATAATCAATAGTTATATGCATAGATGAAGAAAGAGGGGGAAAAATCCCTCTTAAAACTTTTAATCCCATGTACAGTATTTGAATAGTTCAGCACACAATAGATCTAGATAGTGCATGACAATGTATAAACTGGCCCTATTACACCCTTCATACTGACACTTACCAAGGTCTTTAGACAGGGAGTTGTGGATATGGGCCGTAGCCTAGTGAAGAGAGGAGCCAGTCTGGTGAGAGGTAGAGAGTAGTCTTTAAATAGAATGATCAGTGCGGCAAGAGCCGCCGGAACCGGAAGTCCGGGCATCCGTCGCCTCACTTCCGGAACAAAGGGAGATAGGAGATGTAGTTCAATGAGTGAGATTCGCGCATGCGCAATAGCGCCGCGCGTCTGTATGAGACTGAAAGTGTATGTAGAGAGGGGAAATAAGAGCAGAGGAAGGACGCAGATCATGATGCAAAGAGCAGGTAATAGATGTAATGGTAGGAAAAGGAAAGAACAATGCTGTTGTATGTAAAAAGAAACCTGTTGCATGAGAATACACAATGACAGTATAAAAAGTAGAAAGAAGAAAAAAAATATTGAAGAACAGTTGAAGGAATGGTGGAAAAAATATATAGTGAAAAAAGTAAGATAAACGTAAGATGACAAAAAAGAACAAAATAGAAAGAAAAAGACAGGGGGAAAAAAAGGAAAAAAAGAAAGGATAAAAAAAGGGAAAAATGGGAGAAGAAAACCAAAAACCAAAAAATTAAGAAATAAAGAAGAAAATTTAAAAAATTTATAGAATGCACAAAGAGAGAGTATATGGAAAAACGTATGTAGAGCTGGTAATATCTCACCCTGTTAAATTATCTGTACTAACGTTGCTGAAAAGGAAAAAGGGGGGAAAATAGAGTTAATATGATTCAAGGTTAGGCAAAAAGAAAATCACATTCCCTATTTAAGCCAAACGGTTGTAATGTGTTTAGTCTAAAAATCCAAAAGGATTCCCTTTCCTTAAGAAGCCTTATGTGATTACCGCCTCTGCGGGGTCTCTTAACCTGTTCAAGTATCTGAAAGCGAAGCTGGGAGATGTTATGCCCAGCTACCTGAAAGTGATGAGGTAATGGCAACCATGTTTTGTTGCATCGAATCGAGGATTTGTGACTGGAGAGGCGGTCCTTCATCCATTGCACTGTTTCCCCTACATACAGAAGGTCGCAAGGGCACTTGAGAGCATACACCACATACATGCTGTCACAGGTAAAAGGTCCACCTAATTCAAACCTTTTCCCTGTTCTGGGATGTGAGATATAGTTACCTTTGATGACACTGGAACAGTGGCAACACTGTAAACATGGGAATGTTCCCTTTTTGGGTACTGTTAGAGTAGATTGAATAGATGATTTTTTCTGTGAACCTATATCAGCTTTTACTAGTATGTCCCTTATATTGTATGATTTTTTCGAACATATCAAAGGTGGTTTCTGAAAAACCTCCTGATTTGGGTACGCATTTTTAAGAATGTTCCAATGTTTTCTTAAGATGTTGTGAATGCCTATCATCCTAGGGTGATAAGTATTGATAAAAGGGATCCTATTTTTGTTGGAATCTGTAGGATTGGTTGGATTGATCTCTAGTACACCATCAGGATAACCCCTATTCCGAAATTTATCCTCCATCATTTATAATCTGGTCTGTCTTAGAGTAGGGTCTGTCACTATACATTGTACCCTCATCATCTGGGATCGGGTTAATGCCTTTTTAATATGGGTGGGATGGCAGCTCTTGAAGTGAAGAAGAGTGTTCCTATCCATAGGTTTAGTGTAGAGATCTGTACTTAAGGTGTTATTTTCGTTTCTAATGATCATGGTATCCAAAAAAGGGTAGGTGATTTGTATTATATTCAAACATAAATTGTAACTCAGGTCTAGCCGTATTCAACCAGGTGACAAATTGCTGTAATGAGTTCTCATCACCTTCCCAGATACAAAAAATATCATCTATAAATCTTTTCCACACTTTAACATGATGACAAAAGAGATCATATTGATATATATGTTCCTCTTCAAACCGTGCCATGTAGGCATTAGCGTAGGGGGGGGGGGGGCATATTGGACCGCATAGCAGTACCCTTTCTCTGGGTGTCTTCAAACATGAAGTAACTGTTGTACAGAAGTAGTGTTAATAATTCTATACAAAAGGCCACTTCATCAGTCGTCATTTCTGAATCTCTAAGGAGAGTGGTTACCGCCTCTATGCCCTTTGAATGTTCTATAGAAGTGTACAGACTAAACACGTCTAGAGTTACTAAAAGGGCATTGTCTGGAATTTGACCTATTGACCTTAGTGTTGATAGAAAATGACCTGTGTCCTGTAGATATGATGGAGTCTTCTGTACGAGGGGATTAAGAATCTTTTCTAAATATTGGGAAATCGGTGAGAACACCGAGTCAGTCGATGCCACTATAGCTCTGCCCGGGGGTTTGTCTATACTCTTGTGAATCTTCGGTAGCGTATAGAATACCCGGGGGAACGGATGATCTGCCTTTAGAAAGGAAAGGGTGGAAATTTGTCTATGATACCCATCTCAAAATATCTATCAAGAACTTCCTGAATTTTGGTTGTAATTCTGAAAATAGGGTCAAAGCTCAAGGGAATATATGTTGTGTTATCTGCTAGTTGTCTCAAGACTTCAGTACGATAGTCTATCCGGTTCATGATCACAATAGCGCCCCCTTTGTCTGCTGGTTTGAGTATAATTGTTTTGTCTTTTCTAAGCGATTTCAAGGCACTAGACTCTTCTGGGGTTATATTTAGGTGAGTTCTCTTTTTCCCGCTCTCAGTGAGATATGTGTCTATTTCCCTCTGTACTATAGAAATATAGGTTTCTACCGGATGATATGTCCTAGGGGGGCTGAACTGACTTTTCTTGTAGAGACCCAAATGTTTAATGGACATGTGACTATGTTCAGATGTCAAGATATTCATATTAGATTCAGAGAAGTGTACTTTAAGTCTGAGAGACCTAAAGAATGAGTGAAGCTCTTGTTGTAATTTGAAACTATCAAAATGGGGAGTCGGACAAAAAGAGAGACCCTTTTGTAGTACAGTATATTCTATAGGCAATAAGACACGTGATGAAATATTTACAACAAGATTGTTCTCGACAGTACTGTCGGTGGAATTACAAGTCCTCACCGTCTCACCTGTGATCTTGTAGTTATATTTATGTGCAGATTTGTGACGTCCTCTGCCCGCCCTCCTAGTAGGTCTCTTCCTCGGTAGGTCTTTTTCTGCTTCCCTAAAAAAGGACCTTGTGTAGGGCGATAGCTTCTGTCACTCTCGGAACCTGAGCTGAAATATTCCCTATTGGCTCTCGGATAGGTGTTGTATTTTTGAGGTTGATACTGCCACTGATAGACACATTTCTTTTATAAAACACAGCGTTCCCTGAGGAATTTTGTCCCGCTTGCGACTTTCCAGTATTTTTCTATGTTCGCTTATTGTCTTGTCCAATTTGATTTCAAGTGTTGTCAGGTCGTCACTGGAGAGTGTAGCGGTAAGTTGTTGTTCAATCACATTCAATTCTTGTTTTGTTTCTGTGATAGATATTTGTAGATGTTCTATTGTCAAGAGAATAAGGTCCAGAGAACACATATTAAGGATGCTCTCAAACTTTTTGCAGTACCCTTCGTTGTCACAGAATAGAGTAGGTTGTAAATGAGATCTTAAACCTCTTGGAATCCTGTTTAGTCGATAATACTCTGCTAGAGTGGTACAATGTAGTTCGTGCCCAACTAAACGTTTGGACATGCGTTCCAACTCTCTCGTGTGCAGGTCTTTCGCTGGAACCTGCAGGAAGTCATTCGAATGTACAACTTGAGAAATAATATTGTTCGCTTGTTCCTCACTATAGGCGAATGTGTCCGCAGACATTTGGTTGAATGGGGTGCCGTCTCCCTAAAAACTGTACAGAAAATGGCAAGTGGGAGGGCACTCTCCTGGCTAATTAGAGATGAGGTGCTGGTCAGTAGGTGTAAGCTAACACCATAAATGCAACAAAGTCCAGACAATGCCCTTTTAGTAACTCTAGATGTGTGTAGTCTGTACACTTCTATAGAACATTCGAAGGGCATAGAGGCGGTAACCACTCTCCTTAGAGATTCAGAAATGACGACTGATGAAGTGGCCTTTTGTATAGAATTATTAACACTAGTCTTTGGGCAAACAGTTACTTCATGTTTGAAGACACATTCTACTCCCAGATAAAGGGTACTGCTATGGGGTCCAATATGGCCCCCCCCTATGCTAATGCCTACATGGTATGGTTTGAAGAGGAACATACAGTCATATGAAAAAGTTTGGGCACCCCTATTAATCTTAATCATTTTTAGTTCTAAATATTTGGGTGTTTGCAACAGCCATTTCAATTTGATATATCTAATAACTGATGGACACAGTATATTTCCAGATTGAAATGAGGTTTATTGTACTAACACAAATGTGCAATATGCATTAAACCAAATTTGACCGGTGCAAAAGTATGGGCACCCCCAACAGAAAAGTGACATTAATATTTAGTAGATCCTCTTTTGCAAAAAAAAGCCTCTAGTCGCTTCCTGTAGCTTTTTAATCAGTTCCTGGATCTGGATGAAGGTATTTTTGACCATTCCTCTTCACAAAAACAATTCAAGTTCAGTTAGTTTGATGGTCGCCGAGCATGGACAGCCCGCTTACAAAATATCCCACAGATGTTCAATGATATTCAGGTCTGGGGAATGGGATGGCCATTCCAGAACATTGTAATTGTTCCTCTGCATGAATGCCTGAGTAGATTTGGAGCTGTGGGTTTTGGGGTCATTGTCTTGCTGAAATATCCATCCCCGGCGTAATTTTAATTCATCACTGATTCTTGTACATTATTCTGAAGAATCTGTGTACTGAGTTGAATCCATGCGACCTCAACTTTAACAAGATTCCGGTGCCGGCATTGGCCACACAGCCCAAGCATGAGGAAACCTCACAAAATTTTCAGTGGGTAGCAAGTGTTTTTCTTAGAATGCTGTGTTTTTGGGACGCCATGCAGAACGCTTTTTGTATGACCAAACAACTCAATCTTTGTTTCATCAGTCCCCAGGACCTTCTTCCAAAATGAAGCTGGCTTGTCCAAATGTTTTTTTTGCATACCTCAGGCGACTCTGTTTGTGGGTTGCTTTCAGAAACTGCTTCTTTCGCATCAAATTTTCCCATACAGCTTCTCCTTGTGCAAAGTGTGCTGTATTGTTGACCAATGCACAGTGACACCATCTGCAGCAAGATGATGCTGCAGCTCTTTGGAGGTGGTCTGTGGATTGTCCTTGACTGTTCTCACCATTCTTTTCTCTGCCTTTTTGATATTTTTCTTGGCCTGCCCTTCTGGGGTTAACAAGAACTGTCCCTGTGGTCTTCCCTTTCCTTTCTATGTTCCTCACAGTGGAAAATGACAGGTTAAATCTCTGGAAAACAAAATTTTTGTATCCTTCCCTGAACAAATATGTTGAACAATCTTTGTTTTCAGATCATTTGAGAGTTGTTTTGAGGAAACCCATGATGCCACTCTTCACAGGAGATTTTAAATAGGAGAACAACTTTCAATTGGCCATCTTAAATACCCTTTTTTTTATCATTGGATACACCTGGCTATGAAGTTCAAAGCTCAGTGAAAGGGTTTCAAAACCATGTTGTGCTTCAGAAAGTTAGTAAAAAGTAGTTAGGAGTATTCAAATCAATAAAATGATAAGGGTTTCCAAATTTTTGCACAGTCAAAATTTGGTTTAATGCATATTGCACATTTTGTGTTAGTACAATAAACCTCATTTCAATCCGGAAATATTACTGTGTCCCAATCAGTATTAGATTTTTCAAATTGAAATGGCTTGTTGCAAACACCAAAATGTTAGAAACACTAAAAATGATTAGATTAATAGGGGTGCCCAAACTTTTTCATATGACTGTATTAGCAGCCAATGAGAGCCTACACCTCAGCGATGACGTTTTTTGACACTTCTCTGTGTTCTGCATGGATTGGATGGAGCCAAAAGTGCAGAAAGGGGATTGGATGGAGCCAAAAAAGTGCCAGAAAGGGGATTGGATGGAGCCAAAAAGTGCAGAAAGGGGGATTGGATGATGAGCAAAAGTGCATAAAGGTGATGGATGGCGCCAAAAAGTGCAAAAAGCCGATGAAAAATTAACTGAAGAATGGCGTGTTTTGTTCTTTAAACTAGAACTTTACTCGATCGAAGAGGAAACGTTCTCGGTTCGAGTTCTTAAAATTAAGAAGTTACTACGTAGAACTTAATCTTTTCTAGAACAGTGCCGTGCAACAAGTGTCATATGGTCTGGGACGTCTGCAGGGGCACAGTCCACTTTCCATTGCTCCCTACATGCGCCGCTGGACTCTCCATGGTTGCCATTATACTCTTCGTCATTCTTAACCACAATTTTTCCCCGGCTGCAGAATGGTGCCGTCATTGTCCATAATCTATCCATGTTGCCCAGTTATATTGTGTACGGTTTTACAGTGCCAGTTTCTTCCAGGCCCATGGTTCCCAGGAATCACAACGGTACATGGCATCATCCAGCCCTTTCCGATCTGTCATCAAATTCATTCTATGCCCATGTTTACCATGTGGCCCAAGCCCGAGTATCTAGTGCCCACTAATCGTGTGTCTACAGGGCGCAGAAGGCCTTGTGATATGCACAGTTTATATTCCCTGAAGCTATAATTTTCACCCCTAAGGAAGTAGGTTCCTGATATTTGCAAAAGCGCATAGGAGGGTGACACAATTTGGTGCACTTAGTAACCAGGATAGGACAGTCTGGGCCAAGACTGCAGTCTATACCACTATACAGAGGCTGCAGACGGCCAGTGTTCTGTTACAGATGACCGATGCAGAGTCTAGGGGGTTACTGCAGCTCTATGATTGTCTTCCCGCCTCGAGTGCCAGCGCTGCTAGAGCCTGGGTAACGTCACTCGGCATGGGCGCCAGTGTTTAATAAACACAATCCTGGGTGGCGGCTGATCAGTAGTTAAACCACAGCAGAAAACAAAGGGGGCAGTGCCAGGAGGGTCATATGGAAGTCCCCAAAATTACAGGAGGCCAAATGCCTGCACCCATGTGCACTGGAAGGACCCATTGCGACTTTAATGCAATATGAATAGGGATTCTCTGGCACCGCCACCAATCTCAGCATAACCGGGCCCCTGACAAGTGTTGGCCATGAATGGAGAGCCAGCTATGCACGACTCTCCATTCTGTTCTATGGTAGGTCCCAGTACTGGGGAGAGCTGGTGTTCTCTTCTTTTTGTTTTATTATGGGGAGTTCCCAGTACTGGGGAGCGCTGTGTTCGTCTCCATTCTGTTCTAATGGACGTTCCCAGTAACCGAGGAGTGCTGTGTTCTCCATTCTTTTCTATGGGAGTTCCAGTTCAGGGGAGCGCTGCGTTCTCCCATCTGTTCTATGTGAGTACCCAGTACAGGGAGCACAGGCCTTCTCCATCTGTTCTTATGGGAGTTCCCAGGTACAGTTGGGAGCGTGTGTTCTCTCTATTCTAGTTTCTATGGGAGTTCCCAGTTACAGGGAGGCGCTGTGGTATATATCTCTCCATCAGGTTCTATGGGACGTTTTTTGGGTGTGAGTTTTTTCACCGTACAGGGGGAGCGCTTGTGTTCTCTCCATTCTATTCTATGGTGAATGTTCCAGTACATGGGGGGTGAGAAGCGCTGTGTTCTCCATTTTGTCTATGGGGTTCCCCGGTAAGGGGAGCACTGTGTTCCCCATTCTATTCTATGGGAGTTCCCAGTACATAGGCAGCACTGCGTTCTCCATTCTGTTCTATGGTAGTTCCCAGTACAGGGAAAGCAGCTGCGTTCTCATCCTTGTTCTAGGAAAGTTCCCGTACAGGGAGCGCTCTGCGTTCTCCATTCTGTTTATTGGAAGTTACCCAGTTCAGGGGAAGCAACTGCCTTCATCCATCCTGTTTCTATGGAGTTCCCATTACAGGGAAGCGCTGTGTTCTCCATCTGTTCTATGGGACTTCCCCCCAGACAGGGTGAGGGCTGCCTGTGTGTTCTCCATTTCTTGTTCTATGTGGTAGTCTGTCCCGCAAAGTACAGGGGAGACGCTATTGTGTTCCTCTTCCATTCTGCTGTTCTATGGGAATACGTTCCCATTACAGAGGCAGTGCGTTGTGTTCTGCGCGATTCTGTATTCTATGGGTGTTGAGATTCCCAGTACAGGGGGAGATGAGCGCCTGTGTTCTCCATTCTGTTACTATGTGAGTTCCCAGTACAGGGAGGAGGGAGCGCTGTGTAGTTATCTCTCCCAATTCTGTTCTATGGGGTTACGAGTACAGGGAGCGCTGTGTGTATCCATTCTATTGGAGTTCCCAGTATCAGGGGGGAGCGCTGCTGTGTCTCCTTCCATTCTGCGTGTTTCTATGGGATGTTCCCACAGTACAGAGAGGAGCGCTGGTGTTCTCCATTCTGTTCTATCGGGATGTTTCCCCAGCTATAATGAGAAAGTGCCCTGATGTTCTCCATTCTGTTTCTATGGCGAGGTTCTGCAGTACCAGGGGGTAGCGACTGTTGTCTCTCATTTCTGTTATATGAGGAGGTGTTACAGTACAGGGGAGCGCTGTGGTTCTCGTCTCCATTCGTGTTCTTTGGGAGTTTCCAGTACAGGGGTAGCACGTGTTCTACTCTCATTCTGTTCATGGGAGTTCCAGTAAGAGGAAGGCTGTGTTCTCTCATTCTGTTCTATGGGAGTTCTAGTTCGTTCCCAGTACAGGGGAGCACTGTGTTCTCTCATTCAGTTTATGGGAGTTCCCAGTACAGGGGAGATGTGCGCGTGTGTTTCTTCCATTCTGTTTCTAACGGGAGGTTCCTAGTACAGGGGAGCGCTGTCTTGTGTCTCTCCATTCTGTTCTATGGGGGTTCCCAGTACAGAGGAGCGCGCTGTGTTCTCCATTCTATTGGATCGTTACCCAAGTACAGGGCGAGCGCTGTGTGTGTATCTCTCGCCATTCTGTTTACTAGGGAAGTTCCCAGTACAGGGGGAGCGGAATGTTTGACCGTAACGTCAAAAACTTCATTAGAAAGAATGGAGAGTCCAGCTCCTGCGGCTGCCACTCTACATCTGAGCCGACACTTTCGGGACCCGTTTCCAAGTTAGGTGGGGTTCTAGAATTCGATACAGCCAGCAAACGTCTGGTCGGGTTTCATCCCATTACATATGCCATCAAATGCACTAACCAAAAGGGTGTTTTATTTATTAGCTTTAAGGCTTTGCTTATAGTGGTCATTGTTGTCTCGGCAATGCTCTGTGAGCTAAATCCCCCTTGTCGATGATCTTGGCTGCTGCTTCTGATGCACTGTAACAGACCCATCAGCTAGTTTGTGCAACAGGTTTTTAGTCATAAGCAGGTTTTCATTTCTCTGTATAGAACGACATTGGGTCTTTTGTATAATTCTTAATCAGGCGCACACGCTGCCGGACTAAAGATTTTGTGACCGCGCAAAGGGGGTGGGGTTCGTTGTAACCTCCAATCCCAAAAATGGGTGTGTATCGTCCAGTTTGGGGGCCGTATGGGCATGTTGTAGGCCCCTCCACATCCTACCAAGCTGTGCAGGGCTCCTAAGCGGCCTTGTTGTCATAACCTCTGAATTGTGGTTACTTACGGGCGCATGATTCCGGTTTCTTCCAGCAGGTTTCACGTTATGACATGCAAGCAGAGGATCTTGAAGCGATGTGGAATTGGAACAGTTTATTCAGGAAAAGTTGCACAGATCGTTATCAGTTATACATACAGGATATACAAATGGACAACCGCATCCTAAATCGGTAAATATTATAGACAGCGCGCCGCAGTGTTCACCCATACAGAGAGCACCGGAGGCCAACCAGGAAACCCCCAGGACCCCTCGCAACGTCATAACCACTAATAGTCCGGGAGCGGACAGGTGAGCCTGTCGTGTTACCATTTATCTCTGGCATTCAGCTAGTGTTCTACCAGACAACAGTACAGATCACAACACAGGAACCTCAACCGCGACTGATTCCTCTGCTTCTTCTATCCGGACAGGGATCCCAGGGCCGTTGTCAATCACGCTGATGCTCTTCCAAGACGGGTTGGGTTGCTGTGCACAACAAACCATGCAGACACAGGAGCAGAGACACAATGTAAAAATATACTTCCATGTAGAAAATGCTCTACTAGAATCAGAAAAGCTTCGAAATTGGGCAATGATAGATCACCAGCAGCGCAGAGTGTTTAAGGGTTGATGACCTGATCTTAAAAAAAAAAAAATAATAGATCTCAGACTTCCCACTTATGTGATTTTGGGATGGTCGGGCTTCATGTGACAAGGACAATGTCAAGCTATTGAAAGAAACCAAAGTGGAAGGTGCCCAGGAGAAGGGTTTCCCAGCAACACAGAGTATTTAGCAAGGTCAAACCAAATGTGTTTGGGGCATGTGGAGGATTTAGGTTGAGGACAGAGCTGCATGTGCACACGGCGGCAGTGCAAAGATAGGAGGAAAGGAATGGAGCACAACCAACGAGTAGACCATAAACTGAGAGTTAACCATAGTGGGGAGGAGCCGATTCTTCAGCAGCACATAGTATTTAGGAGAGAGTGCGGAGGAAGGCAGCTGAGTGACTTTTCCCATTTGATGTTTGAGGAGCGACAGGGCATGACGTGAGGTATTGAGACAAGTGGGAGCCACAGACTTTACAGAGTAGAGTGGGGAAGGCTCTTCCAACAGCCACAGAGTATTTCAGGGAGTTGTTTGACTGTATCCTTCTTTTGGGGTATGCAATGTTAATGAGAACACCGAGGACGGGAGTTGAAAGCGTCGAGTATCTATTCTTAACACGTGCTGCTGTGCCAAAAAAATTTTGGGCGGGCTAAGCCAATGTCAGCTGTGACTAGATCACAACCATCTTTTATGCGGAGCGGAGTGTGCGCCTCTTACAGTTCACCAAAACCCTCAGGCGAGTAGAGCAGGTAATAAACATATTTGCTACACGAGAGAGCGCTGCTCTGTGGTTAATTTTCTATAGGATATTAGTGACGACAGAGCTTGCAAGTGGCACAGCGGGTAGTGAATGAGACGAGTGGAAGGTCAAGAGTTATATAGTCGAGCGGAGGAGGCGGTTCTACAGCAGGTACTGAGTATTTCAGGAACCAAGACACAGTGACCTGTCCATTCATGTGATCGTGGCTGAGGACAAACAGGTGTACTAATGTGGGGTACGTTGTTAAAGGGGTTTTGCCTCGATGTAATGTTGACGTGGATCCTCCAAAATGGGTATTTAATCACTTTTCTAAATATTTAAAAAATTGTGATTACAAATAAAGTGAGATCAGTGATAGCCTGTGTGAGAGCTTACAGCATTGCTCAGTCCCCCTTAGTTTCCTGAAAGTTTCATGACACATGACCCAGGGAGCTGGGGGGGGGGGGGGGGCAAAAAAAAAAACCCAAGGGGTGGGGGGGTGGGGGGAGTTGATCTGGCCGCGCCTTGCGTGTGTTATTGCCCCTTCTTATCTGGATGAAGGGGAAACATGAAGGAGCTTGCAAGGGGACTGAGGAGAAGAGTGCAGTGTATGAGTCTGTTGCACTTGCTATAGAGAATCAATGGTGGTGGTAATGTAATTATTTGGAGTAAACATTGCAGACGCTCCCTATCTTCCCTCACCCTCTCCCTCTCACCCTGAAGGTCTTCATGACTCAGGATGCTTTGTATATCTTCTCTCCTGTTACCAGATCAGAGGTAAGGAAATCACTTCATGACAAAACACCTTTAAGTGAAGTAAGAGCAACATAGTGGAAGGAGCAGGGCTGCCCTTGCAGCAAACAGAGGTATTTTCAGTACAGGAGTGCAGTGCCCTTGTGGGAGGTGAAAAAACTCATAATTAATTTACACAGTGAAAGGAACAGCCCTCCCAGCAGAACAGAGTATTTTAGTTTCAGGAGAAGATTGATATGTGGCGAGGTCAACAAACATTACCAAGGAAAAAAAAGAGAATAAGCAATTATTCCGCAGCACAAAGAGTCTCTAAGTACAAATAGGATGCCGACCTTTGTGGGTCATAAACCAAGAGTTAAACAATGGGGAATAACGCACAGTCTCCCAGCAGCACAGAGTCTTTTAGTGTAGGAGGAGGACGACAACCTTGTGGAAGGTCACAAACATCATAAAGACAATAGAAAGAACAGTCTCCCAGCGAGCACAGATCTTTCAGGAGTACAAGGGAGAGTTGATATTGATGGGGACATCACACAAAGTGTGCATAGTGGAAGGTGAGTGGAGTCAGCCTAACAGCACAGAGTATTTCAGTACAGGAGGGCAAACTAATAATTACACAGTGAAAGGAACAGCCTCCCAGCAGCACATAGTCTTTTAGTACAGGAGTGCTGATCTTGTGGGACGTCACAAACAACAGAATGAGCAGTGTCCCAGCAGCACAGAGTCTCTAAGCACAGGAGGATGCCGACCTTGTGGGTCACAAAACAAGAGTTTAACAATGGAAAGAACAGTCTCCCCGCAGCACAGAGCCTTTCAGAACAGGAAGAGGACGATCTTGTGGGAGGTCACAAGCAACATTACACAATGGAAAGAACAGTCTCTACCAGAGCACAGAGGTCTTTCAGTACAGAAGAGTTGATCTGGTGGGACATCACACAAGTGTGGGTAGTGGAAGGGCCTAAACAGCAAGAGGGTATTTCAGGAGCCATCTTGTTGGTGGTGAAACTGGTCTATTCTAGTGTTGCGCATGCTGTATCTGATCGGCACCCTTATAAGTACTCATTACTCTAGACCAGGGGCACATACTATAACGTCGCCAGTAATCTTGAACTCCAATGTGTCCAAACTCGCATGTAACACCACCCCCCATTCCATTGAAGGATGCAACATGTTGTCAGACGTCGGCTACCCGGCTTCTCCCAGAACCCGTTGTGTTTGTGTGAACCAATTTTCCTGCAGATTGTGCTCATGCGTGTTGAAATGATAGAGTGACAGAAGAAGTGGAGCGCCCCGCAGCTTGAAAGAAGTCATCGGAGCAGAAGGAGAGAAGACGTGGAGCGCCCGCAGCTGGAAAGTCAGAATCGGCGCAGCCTGACAGAAGTCGTGGAGCGCCCCCGCAGCTGGAACCGCAGTGGAAAGGACAGAAACGGAGCAGACGGACAGAAGGACGTGGAAGCGGCCCCGCAGCTGGAAGACAGAAAAGGAGCAGACTGGACAGAAGACGTGGAGCGCCTCCCCGCAGCTGAAAGACGGAAAACTGGAAGCGCCCCGCAGCTGGAAAGAAGGACAAAACGGAGCGACGGGGACAGAAGCGGTGGAGTCCCCCACCACACGCAACACGCACCCTCCTGTCCCCCGAACAGAAACCGGCTCAGCACTGCCCCGATAGGAACGTGGACGACGCCCGAGCAGCTGGAAAGAAGGAAACGGAGCGGCCGCCCGCAGCATGGAAAGAAGGATAACGGAGCATGGTACTGACAGAAGACGTGGGAGCGCCCCCGCAGCTGGAAAGCAAGGAAAGGAGCAGAGGACAGAAGACGTTGGAGCGCCCCGACCACCCTCTCGGGCTAAATAAGACCAGAACACCGGAAGCAAGGCCTACGGACTAGGAAAGACGTGGGGCCCGCGCAGCTGGAAAGAAAGAGGAAACGGAGCAGACGGACAACAGACACGACCCCACCATGGGCGCCCCGCAGATGGAAAGACAGACGGAAGCGACGGACAGAAGACGTGGAGCGGCTCACGCCCGCAGTGGAAAGATCAGAAACGGAGCAGACGGACAGAAGACGTGGAGCGCCCGCAGCTGGAAACAGAGCACGACGGAACAGGAAGTCAGTGGAAGACGCCCCGCAGCTGGAAAGATCAGTAACGGAGCAGACCGGACAGAATGGACGTGGAGGCGCCCGCAGCTGGAAACAGAGCAGACGGAACAGAGAAGTGGGAGCGACCCCCGCAGACTTGAAAAGAAGGAAACGGAGCAGACGGACAGAAGACGTGGACGAGTGCCCGCAGCTCGGAAAGACAGAAACGGTAGCAAGACTGACAGAAGACGTGGAGCGCCCCACCCCCAGCTGGAAAGACAAGAAACGGAGCAGAACGGACCAGAAGAAGTGTGGAGCGCCCGCTAGCATGGAAACAGAGCAGACGGGGAACAGAGAGATAGTAGAGCGCCCGCAGCTTGGAAACAGAGCAGACGGACAGGTAAGAGATACGTGGAGACGCCCCGCGCTGGAAAAAGACAGAATAGACGGAGCAGACGGACAGAAGACGTGGAGCGCCCCCGCAGCTGGGAAACAGAGACAGACGTTGGGGGTGGGAGGGGGGGGGAAAAACAGAAAGGAAGAAGTGGAGCGCCCCGCAGCTGGTAAGACTGAAACGGAGGAGGCCCCCTGCAGCTTGAAAGAGGAAACGGAGCGAGACGGACAGAGACGTGAGCGCCCGCAGCTGGAAACAGAGCAGTACGGAAGAAGAAGGTTGGAGCGCTCCCGCAGCTGGAATAACAGAGCAGACGGACAGAAGAAGTGGTAGCGCCCCGCAGCTTGAAAGAAGGATAACGGACGAGCAGAGGACAGACAGACGTGGAGGCCTCCAGCTCAAGTGGGAAAGATCGAAACGGAAGGCAGAGTGACAGAAGCACGTGGAGCGCGTGCCCGCAGCTGGAAAGACAGTCAAGACGGAGGCAGAACGGGCACAGAAGACGTGGGAGCGCCCCAGCAGGCTGGAAACAGAGCGGTGTGGTACGGATCGTATGAATTGGAGCGCCCCGGCAGCTGGGAACTCGGCAGAAGGGTCCAGAAGATAGTGGAGCGCCCCGCAGGCTGGAAACAGAGCAGTACGGACAGAAGACGTGGAGCGGCCCCGCCAGCTTGAAAGAAGGAAACGGGATGCAGACGGACAGAAAGACGTCGGATGCGCCCGCCAGCTGAAAGAAGGAAAAGCGTGAATGCAGACGGAGACGCAGAAGACGTGTGAGGCTGCCGCAGCTGAAAGGATGGGAAAAACGGAGCAGACGGACAGAAGACGTTGGAGCGCCCGCAGCATGGAAAGATCGGAAACGGTGCAGGACGGACAGGAAGACGTGGAGCTGCCCGCAGCTGGGAAGAAGGGAAACGGAAGCAGCGACGGACAGAAGACGTGGATGCGCCCCGCAGCTGGAAAGACGGAACGGAGCAGACGGGACAGAAGACGCTTGGGCGCCCCCGCCAGCTGGAAAGACGGAAACGGAGCAGACTGGACTAGAACAGAACGTGGATAGCGCCCCCGCTGCTGGAAAGGACGGAAAACGGAGCAGAAGAGACTCCCACTGCCCTTAGAAGTGAAAGACGTTAATCACCAGCTTTCCAGGCTCCTGACACTCTATGCAAATACGTTATCCAATTCCAAACACTGCTCTGGGAAACTTCAGTGAAAACTTCTTTAGTTTGTGGACTTCAATGTAGGAAAAATACAGATAAAACAAAAATTAATAAATACATTTTAACCCCTTGAGGTTATTTTTTGCGGGCTAAGCTGAATCTTTTAATGGTTCCATTTAATTCACCATATAATGTATGAGGGAACCAAATTTAAAAAAATAATTGTGTAGAATGGAATTTGGAAAAAAAAAACAAAAAAAAACAAATTTTTTTTGAGGAGGCTTGTTTTAATAGGAGGTCATCAACCAAAATAAAGAAATAACACGCTATCATTAACCTGCGGGTCTGTACGATTCCATAGATACCAAAATTTATATAAAATGCTCAAAGATTTTGGGAAAAAAAAAGCTTTGCATTGCCATTTTCCGAGACCAGTAACTTTTTTTATTCTTCCGTCACTGGAGCTGTGTAATGGCTCAGTTTTTTGCAGGACTTTTTGATCTAGTTTTTTTAATTGCTAAAAATTTTTCTGAGGTTTCTGAACTTTTGATGAGTTATTCAATTTGGTTTTGTGGATGGAGGGGACAACCAGAGCAAACCACCCCCCCCCCCCCCACAGTGGCACTGCACATAAATAAGAGGGTACAGTGGCAGATTGGGCTTTTATAGATGTGGCGTTCGGTTGATTGTTTATTTGGTAAATGGGTAAAGGTTTTTATTTATTTTTTTTTAACTTTTCTTTTACTTACATTTAGTCCCCTTAGAGGGGTTCCTGAGGACCATCTTTATTTGTTATAGAGCTCACAACTGTATTATATTAAACTTTGTAATTCCTACGGATTAAAAATTATTTACCTATCCTGCTGTGAAAAACCAGAAAATGAGCCCTGTCCTCCCTTCCCCCAGCCCCTGCAAATCTCCTGACATTCATTGATCACATGGCCTCAGTGAATGTGAAGTCATCACTCAGGGGATGGCTGTGAAGCCAGGCTCAGCTCAGGAACACTCCCCTGTAATGGGTGTCACCTGAGCAGAGAATGATCTGTGCAAAACCAGGAAATGAGCCCTGTCCTCCCTTCCCCCTATCCTCTGCAAACCACCTGACATTCATTGATCACATGGTATCAGTGAACGTTAAGTCATCCCTCAGTGGGTGTGCTTTAAAGCCAGGCTCGGCTCAGGAACACTCCCCTGTAAGTGGGTGTGTCCCGAGCAGAGAATGATCTGGCTGCATAATTTATTTCCAGTCTGTAGTTTGTCAGTGAATAGAAGTAATTACATTAGATTAATTACAGGGGGAGGGGGAACTGTTTGTTAATCTTTGAGTCTTTCTAGCAGAAATTCGTAATGGGAGCAGAGGACAGCAGTTTAGAGCTGGGGTTTGTGTGCTGCGGTCGTGAAAATGATGACTGCAGCTCTGTACAGTTTAAACTAGCCATCATCATCATGACAGCAAGTACAGAGCGGGGGGTGAGAAGACTCTCACTCATATCAGCACATAAACGCTAGCAGTGATAACTGTGGAGGGAAGTCCTAGACAGGTTGTGTGTCTCACAGATGAATGTGATTTGGTTCAACATGTGCATATCAACCCAAGATCAAAAGCAAAATATGTGAAGATGCTGGCGGAAGCTGGTAACATGGTGTCCTTACCCACAGTGAAACGAGTACTGTAGCAACATGGGCTGAAAGGCCGCTCTGCCAGGAAGAAGCCATTACTCCAAAAGAAACATGTAAAAGCCAGATTAATGTTTGCAAATCCACAGGAACAAAGACCTACATTTCTGGAGACATGTCCTGTGGTCTGAGGAAACTAAAATGTAACCGTTTGGCCATAATGACCATCGATACGTTTGGAGGAAAAAGGGAGAAGCTTGGAAGCCTAAGAACACCATCCGAACTGTGAAAAACAGGGGTGACAGCATCATGTTGGGGGGTTATTTTGCTGCAGGAGGGACTGGTGCATTTAACAAAATTGATGGCATCATGAGGAAAGAAGATTATGTGGCAATACTGAAGCAACATCTCAAGACATCAGCCAGGAAGGTAAAGCTTTGGCGAAAATGGGTTTTCCAAATGGACAATGACTGGAAGCATACTGCCAAACTGGTTACAAAGTGGCTTAAAGGTGTTTTGCCACAATCTCATTTCATACCTCCTGCATCCAGCTCTTCAGCTCTGGGTGCTCAGAACGGGGCATGGGTGATTTGTTTTGAATTGCATATCATGTGACCCTGCAGGATGACATCACCAGTCCTTTCCTCTCTGTAGTCACAGAAAGGTCTATTTACAGAGGCACAAGTAGCTACACTGTAGCCTAGAGGTAATGCTTTTTACCTCCCGACACAAGGGTCCTAGTTTCAAATCCCTGCAGGAAACAAACCTGTGGATTTTTTTTCTTTATCAATGCACATAGCTCATTGAGGTTTCTTTTTTATTTATTTGCACTATTTGAATAATTACTAAGGAGCACAGAGGATGGGAGTAGAAGGACAGCACCTGGGGTTTGAACACGCAGTAGCTGCCTGAGAAGAGAGGTGATGTCTGAGCATGTGCGACCAGGACTGAGGAGCTCTCAGCCCTGGTCGTATCCCCTGGAGACGAGCTGTAAACAATGGATCACTAAGGGAGCAGCTAAAGCAAAAACGGTGCAGAATTTTTAATAAGGATGAATGGTGAAAATGTTTATTATTTAATTTGCAAGCTTCCCACGTCAATTTTACTTCGTGGAAAAACCCCTTTAAGGAGAACCAAGTCAATGTTTTGGGGCGGCCATCACAAAGCCCTGATCTCAATCCTATTGGAAATTTATGGGCAAAGCTGAAAAGGCCGGTGCGAGCAGTTCTGTCAGGAGGAAGGGGCCAAAATTCCCAGCAACTATGGTGAGAAGCTTGTGGAAGGATCCAGAACGTTTGACGCAAGTCCTACAGTTTAAGGGCAAAGCTGCCAATACTAATGAAATGGAGGAAACTTCTGACTTTGCAGAAAGTAAATAAAAAATGCCTTAAAAATTCTCCCTCTCATTATTCTGCATTTGGCAATAGAAATAATTTTGGTTCCTAATTGACCTAAAAAGGGGAAGGTTTATTCCTCCACCCGGTTTTCGGGCAGAGGCTGTGCTATACAATGGTTTAAGGGGTTTTGCCACGATCTAATTTCATTCCTTCTGCCTCCAGCTCTGTGTGCTCAGAAGGGGGTGTGTGTGATTTGTTTGAATTGCATATCATGTAACCCTGCAGGATGACAACACCAGGCCTTTCCGCTCTGTATCAAAGAAAGGTCTGTTTATGTATAGAGCCGTGAGTAGCTGAGAGGTAAAACTTTTGCCTCTCAGCACGGGGGTCCTAGGTTCAAATCCCCTGCAGGAACCAAACCTGTGCATTTTTTTCTCTTTATCAATGCACAGAACTGATTGAGGTTTCTTTTTTATTTATTTGCACTGTTTGACTAA
This sequence comes from Phyllomedusa bahiana, assembly GCA_025379985.1. Taxonomy (NCBI): domain Eukaryota; kingdom Metazoa; phylum Chordata; class Amphibia; order Anura; family Hylidae; genus Phyllomedusa; species Phyllomedusa bahiana. The sequence continues at coordinate 37,350 of JAODAL010021678.1, forward strand.
TTACTAAGGAGCACAGAGGACGGGAGTAAAGTAACAGCACCTGGGGTTGAACACTCAGCAACTGCCTGAGGAGAGGTGATGTCTGAGCATGTGCAGCCAGGAGTGAGGAGCTCTCAACCCTGGTCGTATCCCCTGGAGATGAGCTGTACACTATGGATCACTAAAGGAGCAGCTAAGACAAAAATGGTGCAGAAATTTTTAACAATAATGAATGGAGAAAATGTTTGTTATTTCATTTGCAAGCTTCCCACGTCAATTTTACTTCGTCGCAAAACCCCTTTAAGGGAGCTGGTCGAATCTACAAACAGAAACTGTCCCCCCAAACCGTTCAAAAAGAAGATAAAATACCGACCAGATTCTTTAAACAGAGTCTGACTGGCATTTTACAGCTGCCGTGTGGCCGAATCTTGTGTTTTTAGGGTAAAACATTAATGCATGAAAAAAAAAAAATGCAATTTTTTATAATTCTTATCCTAATATTGTTTTGAGGCTCGTATGTTTTTGAGCAGGAAAAAATAAAATAAAAAATCCATTAGCAGCAGCTAACCTGCTTGCTGACAGTCTCCAGGTTTTTTGCAGATTAGTTTTCTATACTTTAAATGGGTTGTCTCACTACATTGATTTGTCCTGTTTTCTTGGTTTCATTTTGAATTCAGAGGCATATTTACTGGCCTCTACTAGGCTGTAATAGAAGCCAGGTTTGTAGCTATAGCAACCAATGCCGGCAGCCTATCAGGAGAGATTGAACAGGTCTGTAGCTATAGCAACCAGTGCTGGCAGCCTATCAGGAGAGATTGAACAGGTCTGTAGCTATAGCAATCAGTGTAGTCAGCCTATCAGGAGAGCTTGAACAGGTCTGTAGCTATAGCAACCAGCCCTCTCAGCTTATCAGGAGAGATTGAACAGGTCTGTAGCTATAGCAACCAGGGCTGACAGCCACTCAGGAGAGATTGAGCAGGTCTGTAGCTATAGCAATCAGTGTAGGCAGCCTATCAGGGGAGCTTGAACAGGTCTGTAGCTATAGCAACCAGCCCTCTCAGCCTATCAGGAGAGATTAAACAAGTCTGTAGCTATAGTGACCAGTGCTGGCAGCCTATCAGGAGAGATTGAGCAGGTCTGTAGCTATAGCGACCTGAGGAGCTGGTGCAGCCCATACAAGAGGGGATATCTAGGAATAGGTAGGACACTGTTAATGGACACATATTGCAAAGTGATTTGTTTCTGCAAGATCTTTAACATAAAAAGCAGCGATCCTTGTAGTGAGACAACCCCTTTAATAAAGGCAAGGAAAATATTAAAAGCATTAAAAAAAAAAAAACGTTAATGAAGACATGACAAAACACATATACACTACACAAAAATCTGTTCATGCAGCAACAGGCCTCCGTCACCATCCTAGGAGTTTAGAGGAGACTTATTACAAGTGACCCACCCTGTAATAACCACTCATCAGAGCTGCTCCGTCACCGCCATTACCGAGCATTTAATTAGAGCTTCTAGCACAAACATTCCCGTCATGTCACAGAGTTCGGCTGCCTGTGAACCCGACCTCGCACCTCATCATCCCATCGTTGGGAGCGGGCTGCGACAATTCACACCTCAGCCACGGCCCACATTCTTGGCACTTCTACCAGCGCCCGAGGACCTAGTGGGTGCACAGCACGCTCCGCAGAAGCAGGGGCTGCCCTTCATAGAGGTTCCCTGAGTAAATTGATTTTTCCCAAAAAATCTGAGCAGAGATGAGAAATAGAGAGATCACTGCCATGTTGGTTGCTAGGGACTCACTACCAAGCCATAGCAGTCTTTAAAATGGGGTCGTCGGGAATAGTGTCCTTTGCAACCTCAGATTACTAAAGCCTTAAAAGGGTTTTACCACAAAGTAAAATTGGCATGTGAAGCTTGCAAATTAAACAAACATTTCCACCATTTATCATGATTAAAAATTCTGCACCATTTTTTTTTAGATTCTCCCTTAGTGATCCATAGTGTAGAGCTCGTCTCCAGGGGGATACGACCAGTGATGAGAGCTCCTCAGTCCTGGCCGCACATGCTCAGACATCACCCCTCTTCTCAGACAGCTACTGTCCGTCTACTCCCTGCTTAGTAATCACACACACTCACTGCTGAGCGAGTGTTCAACCCCAGGTGCTGTCATTTTACTCCTGTTCCTCTGTGCTCCACACTTTGAAAAAAAAAATACGCCTCTAACCAGGCATATTCTTAAATCTAAATTTACATTTAAAATGACGTCATGTGAACATATCCTAAGGCCCTAAAAAAAAAAAAAAAGGAACAAATATTGCTGTATCAGTGATGATCTGATCTATCAAACTTATTTACACTGTACAGTGAACACCACAAAAATCAAGACATTCCAGAACTGCCTTTCTATAGCCAGCCAAAATATATATATATTACACACCCACACACACACACACACACACAAAAACATGGTTCCCAGGTTGTGAATGGGATAGGGACTGTAGGTTTGTTCATAAAGGGGTTGTCTTATCTCAAAGTCTCATAGGATGCATGAATAAAATAATACTGCTTTGCTCTGTCACTTCCTGGTCAAGCTGTCTGTAATTAGCATATGAGCTCCTTGTATTCAGACTTCTCCGTTTATTATGTTTATCAGTCTAGATTAGCTAAATTACCATGTACCAGGACAGGAGAAGCTTCTGAGCTAAAGTAAACAGTCGAGTAATTACTGTCTTTTGTCCGAAAGATCAGATAACACACAAGCTCTCACTGCCTGAAGTTCAGTGCTAGCCATGACCTGCGTGACGACTTCACGCCCTGCTATCAGATAGAACAAACAGCAGGGGAGAAGAAGTACACAGGTCGGTCAATTGGGAAACCTGAAAGCCCTCAGAAGGTGATAAATCACTTGTAGCTCCTCAACAAAAAAAGATGAACAAAGCAACACATTTGGAAAACATCTTTATTTAGTGTTCCCTACATGTTGAAAGCTATTCTTTGTAGCGAGACAACCCCTTTAAGTTGAATTTGTATGCGAGTTGGAACAGGTAGATTTATTAAATGTATCTCCAGCACAAAAGGTTTTAGTTTTGGATAGTGCAGGGAAGGGTTTATACATTTGTTTGCTGTCTCTGTTAAGAAGATTTCACCTGATGTGCTGCTGTGGCATGCTGGAACTGTCATTCCACAGCTACAATCTGATATCCCCATAAGTCTCCGTTTGTAACTAGGGGACAGATGTAAGTTGGAACAGTGTAAGTCGGGGACTGCGTGTGAAGGTGTGATATATATATATATATATATATATATATATATATATATATAAACATACACACATATATACACACACACACACACACACACACAGGCAGTCCCTGGGTTATGAACGGGATGGGACTGTAGGTTTGTTCTTAAGTTGAATTTGTAGGTAAGTCGGAACAGGTACATTTATAAGTTTTGGATAGTGCAGGGAAGGGTTTTTACATTTGTTTTGCTGTCTGTGCCCGTTAAGATTTTCACCTTATTTCCACCTCATTTACTGCTGTGGCATGCTGGAACTTGTTGTTCCACAGCTACTATCTGCTGTGGAACATGGAACTACAAGTGCCAACATGCCCCATAAGTCTCCGTTTGTAACTAGGGGATAGATGCAAGACGGAAAGGTGTAAGTCGTGGACGGCCTGTATATAAAAAAAAAAAAAAAATCTATATAAATAAAAATAAATAACTATTATACATAAAATGGCAGCACCACCATAAGACAAAAAATGTAAACAGGTGCAAGCAGACAAAAGACCTCCGTCAAAATAGGTCTAATTAATTAAAGATAGGGAAAAACTGCTGCACTCACAAAAATCCGTGAAGAAAATCAGTGCTTTATTGCATATAAAAAAAAAAAAACACACACACACACACACACACCCACACACCTTATGTATCCTTACATGATACCAATGAGGAAACTTCTGCAAAGAATAAGCCATCACACAGCTCCATTGCCATAAATTTCAAAAAGTGTTTTTTTTTTTTTTTTTTTTTTTAAATATCATAATATTGTTTATTTTACCCCAGTGCCAATTATGTTTTATTGTTGTGAGGTGTGGCCTGTTTAATAGGCGTGGTCTGAGGAAAAACTGCCGTGTGGTCCTTAAAAGAAGGGACAGCAAGTTTGACAGACCTGAGCTGCAAAAGTTCTAGCTGCTCTTCAGTGACGATGAGCTCTGCAGTGTAGCCTGGTGTGTGCAGGAATATCTGCAGGTTATTACATAGGAGGATCTCCAGGTCACGCCCCGGCCGCAGTGCAGAGAGCGCAGATCCCAGGCGTGTACAACATAGTGGCCCATGAACTATTTCCTTATAACAGGCTCTGCTTTCTGGCCGCCATCCGCAGTCTCTGCAGCGCCGCCTCCCTCGCCCTGCAGTCTCCATCAGGTTACAGGGTTTGGTTACAGTATAAGTGGCCCTGGGGGAAACGCGGATTTTGCTTTTAAGCTTTCAGCGAGTCACTGGGCTCAGCCGGGAGTTCCTGGCAGCGCATGAGTGCAGGGTGTGAACACTTCTGGATGCAGAAGGGATGGAAGATATCTGTATGATCGCCCCGTGTCCGACAGATGAGGGCTCGTTCACACGGCTTATTTGGGCGCCGATTTCAGCCGTATTTGCGCTGCAGTACGGCTGAAATCCATCTGTCATTACGGTAATCCATAGTTCTCATAGAGAACTATGGATTCAGTCTCCTCTCCCCGCTCGGCGAATCCGCCGGGTGGGGAGAAAGTGACATGCACATTATTTACAGCGTGTACGAGCCGTGAATAATGAATGTCAATGGGGCCGGCGAGCTGCCGGCCCCCCCGCCCCACCCCCGCTGCACGGCAGCCGGCGTAATTGCGGGGCGAAATCCGGCCCCGCAATTACATTGGCAATAAGCCCTCTACACAGCGGTTTTTGGACGGTTTGCGGATTTAGAAACCAACAAGTAACCATCCCCATAGACTTTAATAGAAAATCCGTTCAGCAGGCCACACGGACTTTCTGCGGCACGGTATTTCAGGCTGGCGGCGGTCCGCTACACTTACAACAACATGTTCATTCTTCTGCTTGGTTTCCAGACAGAAAATTAACATTGAAGTCAATGGGAACCGCTCAGAAAGTGAGTGAACGGTTCTTGTCCAGCTTTTGCATCTTTTAGACAAAGTGGAGAATGATGCGCTATAGGTCCCACACAATCCATAGACTATCTTTATAGATACACACCCCTATAGTATATAGGGACCTATAGTGCAAAAAGCAAATCCTGCACACACAAAAAAAAAAAAAACCAGCTTAAGTAAAAAAAAAAAAAAAATCCAAAATCCATTTGTGACAAATGTTTTCTTTGCTGCAGGCAAAAGAAGCAGATTGTCCTTTGCCATGTGAACCTACACTGCATCAGACAAAAAACGGGCCAATGCAGGACCGTGGTTTTTGTCACACTTTGTGCAAAAACCGCGGTCGCTTCTCGTTTTCCTGACGTAGCCCTATACAATTGTATTTGTATGGGAAGATGGCAAGAAAACGAGAAGCGCATGGGGTATTATACAGTATGTTGTATAATACACCGCTGCCAAATAGACGGGCAGAGAAAAGACGAGCTGTGGAGACTGCAGCTCGTCTTTCCTATTGCCGGCTATGGGGCCGCAGGAATGATCGTATCTGCAGCGCTTTTAAAAAAACGAAAAGCGCCGGAGATATGATCGTTTTCTTATGCAGTGTGGACAAAGCCTTAGGGCTTGTCCCCACAGCACTGGTTTTCAGACAGTTTTTGGATTTGAAAACTGTCTATAAACTGACGGTCAACCTTTTACATTAATTTTAATAGAAAATCCGTGCAGCTGTTCCCCGGTTTTTTACACCGCTGGCATCATGGAAAACTTAGAACATGTTCATTCTTCCGCACTGTTTTTTTGGACAGAACATGTGGGTGCGAAGGGGAGGGGGGTGTTGAATTCGCAAACAAAAGCCATCCCCCTGTTTGGACTATGCTGTGTGAACGCACCCTTATACTTCCAGCCTTACAACTAGATGATCTGTAAGACCTGTTCACACCTGTCAATTTTGGTGCTGAAAGCTGCATCATATACAACAGTTCATATCATTCCCTCATTTTGGGCTGTTACATGGGGGGGAATAAAAGTTACCATGAATATAGGTAGATGCAGAAACACAAAGGATCAGATATTTTGCATGACAATGGGGCTAGTACTTGTGGCAAAGGGTTTTCTATTTTAAAGGGTCCATTGGGAAAAGGTATAGGGGGCAGAGGTTTAGGGGCCCACTCAGGTACAAAGACATTGTTCCCCTCTGTAGGGAACAAGTAGTGGCTGGCTTTCTGCTATGTAGCTGCCATTTGGTTTCTTTGATATATGGCGGTATTATTTTCAAACCCTTTTTAATTTTTGCTTTCTTCTGCCCCCCATTTTTAAATTAATTTCTATTAAGTGGTTTGGGTACGTTTCCCCAAAGGCTTTAAAATAGGGACGTAGTTTTGGGTTTGGGAAGTGCCAAAAATTTCGGGGTGAAAACGGCCCCGGGGGAATTTCGGGAATTCCACGTTTTCATAAAAAACCCATTTGGGTTACGTTTTCCCCCTCTCCCTGCTGGCGAAAACCGCCCCCCCGGGGGGGGGAGAAAGGGCAAAGTGAATTTAACTAGTGTCATATAAGCACCGGTAATTTCAAGTCTATGGGGCCCGGGGAGGTGCCGGCCCCCCCCCAAACCCCCCCCCGTTTTCCCCCCCAACCGGGGTAATTTTTTTAAATACAACCTGTGAACCTAGCTTGGGGAGGGCCCAGCTCACCTGGTATGGGGGCCCCAATAATTTTTATTTTTCACCCCGCTTTTTGTGGATCTGTAGTGCTCCCGCACGTTTGAGGGTTTTTCAGCTTTGTTTTAATTGTGGCAGCTGCGGGAATGGGGAAATGGCTTGTCACGCAAGCCGAGCTCTCCTTTCCTTCTTTCTTTTCGTTTTTATAAGAACAACGGGAAGCCTTTCCGTTTTTTCCCCCTTCTCTTTCCCCTGGCGGTAAAATGAATTTCCTGGGCTTGGTAAACCCCTGACCCCCTGTTTACTTTCTTTTAAGGTTTCCATTCTAAAAATTTCGGTTCATCCAAAAAACGCAGCAGGAGCCCCATTTAAAAATAAGGGGCGTTCCTTGGGTGCATCCAAAAACCCGGGAGTTTTCATGTTGGAAAACCCACCGCCCCGCGTTTTTGGATGCGAAATTTTTTGGAAACCAAAAAAAAGTTCGTGAACAACCCCTTAGGGGGTTTTTTAACAGCGTCTTTCCTCCGTTTGAACATCCGCTTTTCCCGATGCGTCCTGGGTCCCTCAGAACGGGCCCCGAGACCAACTAAAAAATTACAGTGAGTTAAAACATTTTCCCCCGGGAATGAAACAAAACCCGCGGCTTTTACAAGAGGGGGGTCGCCCTGCGTGTTTGAATTTGCACCTGTTGGGGGCCGCTTTTGGATGCCGTTTCCCAAGGGAAATTTACATGCAAATCTTTGATCGCAACCACAAACCAATGAACCCGCTTTTATCATTCAAAGTGAACGCCATTTCGCGTTTCAAGGGAAAAAACAATTTAAAGTCCCCACTGCTATTTTTTTAGAACATGTTTGGTTCCGACAA
>JAODAL010021678.1:47500-66500 GCA_025379985.1 Phyllomedusa bahiana
AAAACGGGGCCCCCCGCCCCTTTTTCCTTTTTGGTTGTTTGCCTTTTCCCGCCCCCCAATTTCCCCCCCCCGGGCCTTTTTTTGAAAACGTTTCCCTTTTCAAAGGCCCAAATTTGTTTTTTAAAGGGGTTTCCCCCCGGGTTTTCCCCCACCGGGGCCCTTTTTTCCTTTGGAAAAACCCCCTTTCCAATTTTTCCCCCTGTTTAGGCAAAAAAGGATCCTTGTTTTTTGGGGCCTTTCCCCCCGGGGCCGGGTCCCCCAAATTCCCCCAAATCCTTTTTTTCTTTTCCTTTTTTAAGTCCCCCAAAAAATTTTAAACCCCCCCTTAACCCCCTTTTTTTTTGGCCGGAAACCCCCCAACCCCCAAGACAACCCTTTTTAAGGGCTCTACCCCCTTTTTTTAAAATTCCCCCCCCTTTCGGGGCCCCCCCCTTTTTCCCATAAAACCCTTTTTTACTTTTTTTTTCCCCTTTTTTTTCCCCTTTTCTCCAAAACCAAACATGGAAAGGGCCCCCTGCAAAGAATTTTCTGCCCCCAATTGGGCAAACTTCCCCTCTTAAATTCTCACAGCTGAGGGTTTTTTTAAAAGTTTTTTATCCGTCCAGGCAATCCAGTGTGAGTGAAACACAGCAGTAGCACAGTTTGTCACAATGTATCAGTGCAGTGTTCATGTTGCCTATAGATCATATACATAGGCTTCTATTTATCTGGTTTTCATTTCATTTAAAGGGACTTATTTTTTTTTTTTTTCATTTTTTTAAAGTATTTAGTAACTTTGGCTGAAAAGGGCACAAGCCACAAACCTTTTTACGGGGGGTAACCAAAAACCTTTAAACTTTCCCCGTAACAGTTTAGTGGGTCCCTACCTTTGGTCTCAGAAGGGTTTTATAGTTGGATAGAACTTTTAACCCAAAACCCTTTAGCCATAGAATAATTTAATTAGAAATTTCCCGCACCTGGGAAAAAGTTTTCCCCTGCTTTTACAGCAACAGAGAATTTTAAAGGGGGTTTTCTCACAAAAGGGATTGCTGTTTTTTTTTTTAAAGATTTGCAAAAAAAAGTCACCCTTTTAATATGTGTCCATTAACGTTTCCTAACCCATTCCCAGAAATCCCCTTTGTATGGGCTGCATCACAACCAGATTTTCTATTTCCCTTTTCAAGACCTGTTTACTCTCTGATAGGCTGCCAGCACGGTTTTTCTATAGCTACAGACCCGGGTTCCAACTCGCCTAGTAAAACCAAAACACCCCCTGAATTTTTTAAAGGGGAAACCAAGGGGAAAAAGGAAATGAGGTTAAAAAGGAATGAAAAGTAGTGAGACCCAAACCCCTGAAAAAAAGCGAAGCCCAACACAAAAGTTTCATGGGGAAAATTTCAGAACTTTTTTTTTTGTTTTAAAGTTACCCCCTTTAAAAAAGGGTTTTATTCCGGGGGTTTACCCCTGTAGACAAATTTAAGTAAATGTTTTTCCAAAACATTTTGGGGGTTTGGTTTGCTTAAAAGTTAATTTTAGAGAAAACAGCTTTTTATACCATTCTTCTTGTTTAAAAAAAAAGTTTTTTCCTTGGGTTTACATTTTTTGTTTTTGGGTTTTGTTTATTTGAAGAAAACCCGCGGGGTTTTCCAACCCCCCCTTTTTTACACCTTAATTTTTAAAATTGTGGGAATCTAAAATACATAGAGGGCCCCAAAAATTTTCTTTGAAATACATTGGCAATCAAAAATTATTTTGGAACCCTAAACGAATTTTTCCCGAGTAACCGCCCTTTTGCCACCGGGGGCACAGCTAAATTGGGCCCGGGGGTGGGTGGTAGGTTTTTCACCGGTTTTTCTGGTCAAATGCAACCCACAGCTGCTGGAGGGTCCATTGAGCCAAAACCCCCCACCAGGGCCCCAAAGCTGGCCCGGGGGGTCCCCTTAAGCCAACACCAAACCCCTTTCCCGGGGCCCCCCAGCTTGCTTTGGGGGGGTCCATAGAGCCAAACACCAAACCCTCCGGGGCCCCACAAACTTCCCGGGGGGTCCATAAAAAGCCAACACCACCCTCCGGGGCCCCCAAAAAGCCCGGAGGGTCCAAAAAAGCCAACACAACCAACCAGGGGGCCCCCGGTGCTGGAGGGGCCCAAAACCCCCATCCCGGGGCCCCACAGCGCTGGGGGTCCTTTTAAGCCAACCACCACCATTCCCCCCCCCCGGGGCCCCACATCTAAATTTCACCCACAGCTGCTGGAAAAAGGGTGAGCTAAAAACCACCTTTCCCGGGGCCCCCAGGGTGCCCGGAGGGGCTTAAGGCCCAAAACCCCCCAACCAGGGGCCCCCACAGCTCCCGGGGGGTCCATTGAAAACCAAAAACCCCCCAAACCCGGGGGCCCCACATGCTGACCCCGACCCACAAGCTGCTGGAGGAGCCATAAAAGCCAACTCACCATTTAAGGGGGCCCCCCCAGCTGTGGAGGGGCCAAAAGAGCCCAAAACCCCCCCAAAAACCGGGGGCCCCAGGGGCCCGGGTGGAGGAGCCTTTTTGGGCCCTCACCACCTCCAGGGGCCCCCCACCCGTCTGGAAAGGGGCCCCTTTTTAAAAAGCCAAAACCCCCACCATCCAGGGGTCCCACAGCTGCTGGAGGGGCCAAAAGAACCAACACCAAAACCCTCCAAGGGGGCCCCCCAATTTCCCGGAGGGCCATAAAAGGGCCAAAACCCCCCTTCCCCGGGCCCCCCCCATACTGATGCCCCCCACAGGGTGCTGGAAAGGGGCCCTAAAGCCAACACCACTATCCAGGGGCCCCCCACCGCTGGAGGGTCCCTAGAGCCCAAAACCCCTTTCCCGGGGGCCCCCCCAGGGTGCTGGGGGGTCCATTTTTAAAACCCCAAACCCCCCTCCCGGGGTTCCCCCAACCCGCTGGGGGGCCCCCTTTGAGCCAAAACCCCCACCAGGGGGCCCCCCATGCTGGGCCGGGACCCCCGCGCCCGGAGGGGCCCTGAGACAAACCCCCACCCCTCCAGGGTCCACAGCGTTGGGGGGTCCCCTTTGGGGCAAAAACCCCCCTACCCTCCAGGAGCTCCCCAGTTCTGGAGGGGGCCTTAAGCCATCCCCACCAACCAGGGGGCCCCCCAAACTGCGGAGGGTCCATTAGGGGCCCCCAAAAACCACCTTTCCCGGGGGGGGGGGGGGGACAAAAGCTGCTGGGGGGGTTTCCCTAAAAGTCAACAAACCCCCATCCCGGGGCCCCCCCAGATGTTCAAGTGGGGTCCCGGGGAATTAGCAACCAGGGTAAATCTTTTTTATGCTTTTTCCAACCAAAGTTGGGACATCTGTGGCGTGGGGGACAAGGTTTTTTTTTTGGGAAAATTCCCCCTGCTCCGGGGGGGGAAAAATCACATGTATGGGTGAAAGGGTCTACAAGGGGTTTGGGGGGCATATCCCCGATTTGGCGAGAGCAATTTTTCCCCATGGTTTTTGGGGCCCAGAGAAACCCCAAAACATCCCACCCGCCAAAATACTGGCCACCCCCAAACTTGTGTTTTTTCCAGCAATGGTTGCAGGGAAATTTGTTTTTTGATTTTTTTCACCCCCGGGCCAAACCCAAAATCCATCCGTTCGATGAAGGGGAAAACAGAAGACAAAACCCTTTTCCAATTAGAGTCCCAATTTTGACAAAACTTTAAATTTTCCTGGCCGTTTCGACCAAAGGGGAAATTCGGTTTTGCCCGAGGTGGGAGTGGGCATCCGTTTGCTCCCCGGGCCCCCTAAGCAATAAGGGGAAACAAGGTTTTGTGACATCCGTTTGCTCCCGGGGGCCCCCTTAAACAATAGGGTTTGCAAAAGGTGTAGTGACATCCGTTTGCTCCCGGGCCCCATAAACCCAAAAGGGTTAGCCCGAGGGCAAAAGGGCATCCCGGTTCTTCTTTTTTTTTGGGGGTCCCATACACAGTAGGGTTAGCCGTCTGCTCCGGGGCCCCTACACAGCAGGGTTAGCAGAGGTGCAGTGACATCCGTCTGCTCCGAGGCCCCATACACAGCAAGGTTAGCAGAGGTGCAGTGACATCCGTCTGCTCCGGGGCCCCATACACAGGAGGGTGAGCAGAGGTGGATTGACATCCGGTTGCTCCGGGGCCCCATACACAGTAGGGTTAGCATAGGTGCAGTGACATCCGTCTGCTCCAGGGCCCCATACACAGTAGGATTACAGAGGTGCAGTGACATCCTCTGCTCCGGGCCCCATACACAGTAGGGTTACCAAGGTGCAGTGACATCCGTCTGCTTCGGGCTCCCATACACAGTAGGGTTAGCAGAGGTGCAGTGACATCCGTCTGCTTCGGGCTCCTATACACAGTAGGGTTAGCAAAGATGCAGTGATATCCATTTGCTCCAGGGCCCATACACAGTAGGGTTAGCAGAGGTGCAGTGACATCCGTCTGCTCCGGGGCCCATACACAGTAGGGTTATCAGAGGTGTGGTGACATCTGTCTGCTCCGGGGCCCCATACACAGTAGGGTTAGCAGAGGTGCAGTGACATCCGTCTGCTCTAGGCCCCATACACAGTAGGGTTAGCAGAGGTGCAGTGACATCCGTCTGCTCTAGGCCCCATACACAGTAGGGTTAGCAGAGGTGCAGTGACATCCGTCTGCTCCGGGCCCCTTACACAGTAGGGTTAGCAGAGGTGCGGTGACATGCGTCTGCTCCAGTGCCCCATAAGCAGTAGGGTAACCGAGGCTGCAGACAATCAGCGAGTAATTGCATCACATCTTACAAGGAAATCTCTCACAATACAATTCATCAGAATTATAAATTTGGCGCACGTCGTAGCCATTTTATTAACCTCAATTACGCCATATGGCAACACAAACTCATGTGCGATTAGTGAGGCCTCATACAATGACACATTCACAAGACTTCCAAAGTGTCAAAGATATTGCACAAGCGGCTTACCAGGATACAAGACTCCCCCGCACCTGTCCAGTGAGCACTGAGGCATCCATGGTTCCGAAATACAGAACCCCAAACCTTTTAAAGGGGCAGTGCACCTTGCAAGGAGCAGCTGGCAGCATGGCTGGGATGACAAGTAGGCGACCACCTAGGGCGCCACTTCATCATAGGAAGGAAGGGGGCACAAGGAGGTATGGAATGGACTGAATTTTACATGGGGGGGGGGGGGGTGCTATGTGCCTTATTTGCCTAGAGTACCAGATGTCCCAGTCCTGGCTGGCAGCCCCCAATTGATATTAGGCACTCAGTTGATCCAGCCAAATTCAGAGGTTTCAGCCAACTTATCTAAACTGTACAGCCAGATTTTCTAAGGCTGGTTTCACAAGTTCAGCATTTTAGATGCAGTTTTTAAGCCACACAACGGATTTCAAAGGAGGTCTCAGTCTTTTGACTATATACTTCCTACACCTAACTTTGCACGGAGGTTTTGTAAAGGCACAAGAATTGTGGAGCTATGGGTGGGGAGCTGGCTGTCAGCGGCAGCCGGGCTCTCCACCAAGAAGGCAGGGACAGTTTATTACCGGCTGTCTTTTCCATCATTGTGTGTATGTATATATATATATATAGTGCTCAATAATAAATGCATACCTCCCAACTTTTATTTGGTAAACTCTAGGTGTCCCTCTTTGATACAATTTTTATTGCACAGCAACAAACTAATACATTTTTTAGCAAAATTTTGTTACAAATATTATCAGAATATAGACATTTTTAAAGGGACTACATTTCACAAAATGATGAAATATTAAGGTTGCCGTGTACTATACAGTCAGAAGCCAGACGGGTATTTTATGGAGCAATATAGTAGTTTTATTAATGTAAAAAAGAGGGACATGGGGGGGGGGGGGGGGCGGGAAGAAAAAAAAAAAAAAAATTATATATATATATATATATATATATATATATATATATATAAAATCGGGACTGTCCCTCCCAGGGCTTGGACGACAGGTAGGCGGAGGCAAGCGACCACCTAGGGTGCAAGGAGGTATGGATTGGGCCGAATTTTCGTTTGGGGGGCGCTTTATGCCTTATTTGCCTAGGGCACCAGCAGGGACGTAGCTACAGGGGGTGCAGCGGTAGCAGTTGCTACCGGGCCCTGCAGCCTAAGGGGGCCCAAAAGCTCTTCTGCCACATAAGACACCAGTATTGTAAATAGCACATGGTAATTGGGGGGCCCCCCCATTTCACTTTTTGTACTAGGGCCCAAGAGCTTGAAGTTACGCCTCTGGGCACCAGAATACCTTGTCCCAGGCTTGGTCCATCCAAAAGAGGTAAACTTCGGGTATGTTCACACCATGTACTAAGGCACGGGGAGGGGGGGGGGGGGGGGGAGAGGGATGGGGTGGTAGCAGCCCGTTGGCCCCATAGACATGCATTACTTGTGGCGCATATTCGTCGCGAATAACTGACATGTCACTCATCTCCCTGCGCATACACTACGATTGTATTCTACGAGCGGGTAGAGGAGGCGTAATACACAGTTCTCTGAGAGCTATGGATTACGCCGTGTTAACATACCCTTAGGATGTATGTGAATGCTCCATTAAAAAAAAAAAAAAAAAAAAAAAAAAATTACCAACAATTCTTAGCCCCACGCTGATGATCCAAAAACTTCCTTCACCTAAATGAATAATTACAAACCCACCCGGATCATCAGGAGACACCCTGAAAAGGTGGATTCCTTCTGGGCTACTTGAAGAGTTGGTAAATCTCCCGCTATAGTCGATTTGCCACCAATCTGGTAAACCACTGGCAGGGACAGTTTTACTGCCAGGATTTTATTTGTACCAGCCATATCAAATACTGGTAACTTTGCAAAGACACTCTTGGGCAGCCTTTTAGGTGATGTTCACACGGCTTGTTTGCATGCTGATTTTTCAGCGCCCAAAACAGCATCAAAACCTCACCTGAAACGCTTCTTTAGACGAGGTTTCCATCCATACAAATTAATAGCCAGGGCAAAAACTGTGCAGAAAAACGCGCCGCGCGCTATAAACACTACATAACTTGGCTGAAAAGTGGCCAAACACAGTCACAAGTTGACAATGTATGGCCGATTTTAGCCTAAGGCTATATGGCAGCTAAACCACTTTATACATCTGAGCACTTTCTTACTGGCTGTGGGTGGTTCTGTAGATAGTGGTGGTGCCAGGGTAAAGCCTCATGAGACGCTGCCCTGACATCACCTGGTGCAGAGGGACCACATTGTAGCTCTGCTCTGAAGCTGATGGATGTGCTGTCACCAAGCTTGGATGCGGGTTAGGAGATCCAACTGAAGGATACCACACCACTTATCAGCTTTCCTCCAAAGCGGTTCCACAGATGTGACAAGGGGGTGTGACTTGTGCAAACGAGGGTGTGTCATGCAAAACAGGGCGTGTGGTCCAGTCAAACCATCAAGGTGGCAAACTGCAATTCAAATCCAAATGTTGGCAAGTATGCCTACATGTAAATAACTGTGACGGAAAAGTAACAAAACCTACTTTACAGACACTTTTGTGGGGGTGGGAAAAAAAAACACACCACACGACGGTTTCCATTTTCCCTAAGGGTATGTTCATACAGCGTAATTGCGGCACATACGCAATATGCCGGGTGATTTGAGAGTAGCGCTGATCAGTTGCAGCGAATAATTGACATGTCACTTTTTTCCTCCCGCACGTACAATACCGATCGTATTGTATGCGCAGGAGGAAAAATCGAGGCGTAATCCATAGTTCTCTATGAGAGCTTTGGATTACCGTAATTGCGGCGTGCATCTCGCCCGTATTAGAGTGCACATACGCGGCGAAATGCGCGCCAAATTTACGCCGTGTGAACAGACCCTAATATTTTGAAAAAAAGAAAAAAAAATTACATAAAAAGACTTAAGTATCATTGGAAAAAAGTAAAAATTGTAGAATAGCCTAGTGTGAAAAAGCGTTACGGCATTTAAACCTACTCGTACTGCTGAAAATGAAAATTAGCCTGGTCAGAAAGGGAACGGAGCAGGTGAACGGCCCAGTCAGGGACTGGTTAATATAAGTTCCATTCCTGGTTTTGGCTTCAGAAACTGCATCTACAAAACTGAATATGTAAACACAGCCCAATAGTGTCTGAACAGCTCGGACCTCCATAAAACCTCCCTTTAGGAGATCAGAGCTGTCCAGGCTCTCAGACCTATGTGACTGTACTACATCAAAAGACCATTTAATTTGGATTCTCCTTTAGGGTATGTTCACACAGGCAAATTTCGGCGTGCATTATGCGTGCTGAAATTACGGTAATCCAAAATACTCAGAGAACTATGGATTACACCTCCTCTCACCACTCATACAATACAATCATATTGTACGCGCGGGGAGATAAGCGACATGTCAATTACTTGCGCGAATATGCACTGCGAGTAATGCATGTCAATGGGGCCAGCCCCTCCGTGCTTTGGGAATATGTGCGACTCACAAATCACCCGGCATAATTGCGGCCGTACTGTACGCGCTGCAGTTACGCCGTGTGAACATAGCCTTATAATGCGACAATCCAAAGATCCTGCACCGGCAGATCCCAGACTTCGTTTGTGAGAGGGTTCGCATTCCTGTGGTAAATTAATTATAAACCCTACACGAAAAACATGAAGAAATCAGAGCGGAGGAGACGTTACTTCATGTCGGCCCGAGAGCAGCGACATGCAATAACTGACAGCAGCACTAATCCGACAAGAGGAGGAAAAATCTGCAGTCCTCCGGCACTACACAAGTTGCAAGACAGGAAGCTGCTGACAGTGACCCTCCTACAGCGTCCTTAAAGGCGGCTTCTAGTTCTATGGATACTGAGCAATCTGAGGATATAAATCAATGTTAACGGCACCTGTTAAATGGGTTTTGCAACAAAGTAAAATTGACGTGGGAAGTTTGAAAATTAAATATACATTTTCACCATTCATTTCAAATTCTGCACCATTTTTGTTTTAGCTGCTCCTTTAGTGATCCATTGTTTACAGCTCGTCTCCAGGGGATACGACCAGGGCTGAGAGCTCCTCGGTCCTGGTCGCACATGCTCAGATATCACCTCTTCTCTCAGACAGCTACTGAGTGTTCAGACTCCAGGTGCTGTCATTCTACTCCTGTCCTTTGGACTAGTTAGTAATAAGTCAAACAGTGCAAATAAAAAAAGAGAAACCTCAATGAGGTCTGTGCATTGATAAAGAGGAAAAACAATCCACAGGTTTGGTTCCTGCAGGGATTTGAACCGAGGACCCTTGTGCTGTAAAGCAAAAATGTTACCTCTGAGCTACATTGTAGCTACTTACAATTCTATACATAAACAGACCTTTCTTTCACTAGAGCAGTGTTTCTCAACTCCAGTCCTCAGGACCCACCAACAGGTCAAGTTTTCAGGCTTTCCTCAGTATTGCACAGGTGATATCTTTATTGTCAGTGCATTCTATGGGAGATCCTGAAAATATGACCTGTCGGTGGGCCCTGAGGACTGGAGTTGAGAAACACTGCACTAGAGAGAGGAAAGGCCTGGTGATGTCATCCTGCTGGGTCACATGATATGCAATTCAAACAAATCACACACGCCCCCTTCTGAGCACACAGAGGATACAGGAGGCATGAAATGAGATCGTGGCAAAACCCCTTTAAGGGGGAATATTAGTCAGTGACCAGTGAGTTCTGGAAGTTGTTGTTGGAATCAGATAAAACGGGCTAATGTCCGAGTCGTTCAGATCTGTACAAGGGCAAAATTGTCATGTCTAGACCATTGAGTCAGATCATCTCCAAAATGGCAGGTCTTGAAGGGTAGTCCTGATATGGAGTGATTAGTACATACTTGAAGCTCTTGGGCCCTAGTGCAAAAAGTGAAAGGGGGCCCCCCAGTTACCATGTGCCACTTACAATACTGGCGTCTTCTTATGTGGCAGAAGAGTTTTTGGACCCCTCAGGCTGCAGGGCCCGGTAGCCACTGCTACCGCTACGCCCCTGATGCCAAGTGTCTCCATAATGGACACCCAGTGACAGGGCCAAGGGTGGCCAAGGCTCAAGGAGGTGTCAGGGGTGAAGCCTAGCCCGTCTGGTCCAACCCCACAGAAGAAATACAAAATTAAAGAAAAAGTTCCAGCTGGTGATGACAGAAAGGCATCAGGACATCACCACTTTCCGTGTATAGGTCCCCAGAGTAGCAGACCAGGGAGAGGGGCCATGTCAAACACTGACAGTTTCTACAATGGACATCAGAACTGGAGCAATGGAAGAGGGCGGCCTGGTCTGATAAATCACGGTTTCCACCATACGGATGGCTGGGGGCATGTACATTAGTTACCTGGGGAAGAGATGCATTATGGGAAGAAGACAAGATGGCGGAGGCAGTGTGATGGGCAATGTTCTTCTGGAGAGGCCTGGCATCATATGGATGTTACGGTGACACATAGCACCTGCCTAACATTGTACAGACCAAGTCCCACCTTCATGGTAGCAGGATCCCTACTGCCAGTGGCCTTTTTAGTAGGATAATGCCCCCAGGCCCACACTACAAATATTGTCTGGGACTGAGGAACATGACAGAGCTCAAGGTGGTGGCACAGTCTTCAAATCCCCTCACTCCTTTTCAGGCTGGGGGGGTTTACAGCTTCAGGCTCCCTTTCCTTTTCAGGGTGTGGGTGGGTTAAGCTTGGGCTCCCCTTTTTCAGGCTGTGGGGGGGTTACGCTTCAGGCTCCCACTTCTGCCATTTTTGGGGGGTTTTCTACATTTTAGGCCCCCCTTTTTTTTTTTTTTTTTTCCCCCTGTTCACTGTGGGCGGTCTACTTTTAGGCCCCCACTTCCTGTCCAGGTTGGGGGGTTCACAGTTTAGGCCCCCCTTTTCCTGTCAGGGGGGGGGGGTTTAAAGCTAGGCTCCCCCGTTTCCCCAGGTGGGGGCTGTTGAGGGAAAATGGGTAATAAAAGGGTTTAAACAGCAGCAGGGCAGAAGGCTACAGCTCTAAAGGGTTAACGTTTATCAGTAAGAAACACAAACTCCTGTGATGCTAATAAGACACAGCAGGAAGGGACTTCACCTCTCTGCTCTACCGGTGGCTGGAATGGTGGTTGGTAACCTTAGGAAGCTCTGGTGCACAAGTAGGAGAGAAGAACGGCTCTATTTCTGAAAGGAAGCAAAATCAGAACAGCAATGTATATGGTAATAGTCTTTTTTTTTTAACTGTCTTGCTGTTTAAAGCTAATTGGTGTGGTGAGAGTTCTCCTTTAACGGGGTTAACATCCTAATAAAACTGATTACCAGTAATATTAGATCAGTGGCGGTTTCAGTACCGAGACAATCAGCTGATGGAAGAGGCCACGGGGACAATGCAAGTCTCGCAGCTTCCTCAGCAATTTCGAGTATGAACACGGTTGAAGCAGATGTTCCTTGCGTAGCATCGGTGTGAGGATTTGCAACTGTAATCTGTTAACTTGCACTAACACCAAGAAAAGTACAGACCACACAATCTACACCCAGAGGCCGAGAACCCGAATTCCTCACGGCGAGGGTTTGCTACACTTGTATCCAGTCTAGATAAGGGTTGGTGAGGTAAGCACATCAGCAGGACAAACCATTGACTGGATGGTTTGCTACAATGTATCAGCGCAGGTAGAGACATCAGGTTGTTTCACAACGTCCAGATTTGATAGAATTCAGATCACTTCCAGGTCTGTGACGGTTTTTACCCCCTGGATGTAAAGAACATTGGGCCTTATTCATCAAAATTGTCTAAAAGGAAGACAATCTTTGTTGCCGATAGCAACCAATTAGGGATCAGAGCAGCCAATCAGAGCTCAGCTTTAATTTTTCCAGCGCAGAAAAATGAAATTAAATCTGGCCTCCAACTGGTTGCTATGGGCAACACAGACCGCCCGACTCTAAGGGCTTCAGCCATTAAAGGGGTTGTCTCACTACATTGATTCATCTCACCTCAGTCCTGTTTTCATTTGGAATTCAGGGGCGTGTTTACTGGTTTCCACTAGACTGCAGTAGAAGCCAGGTCTGTAGCTATAGCAACCAGTGCTGGCAGCAGGGCTGTGGAGTCGGAAGGCCAAAGCCCCGACTCCTCAATTTCCCAAACCTCCGACTCCCTCATACACGACATATGTTTAAGTGATAACTTTACTGTAGTAAAATGGTAACATCAGGCTGTTTATCAACTTATGATGCAATAATTAAGCTATTTAGGTAGAACAGACACTGACAAGCAAAAGAGTAACAATGTTTTGATCTTTTGAACTTTTGTGGGTGAATAAAGAAAAAGCTGTTTTTTGCCAAGTCCATCTGCCCCAACAGGGGAATGTGAGAAAAATTCGGGGATCGATTTTAGTCAAGAATGCTTAAAATCTGACCCAACCCCAAAGATCAGGCAGTTTTTAAAAACCCAAAAGGTGGTTTTTCCTAAAATACAAAAAAAATTAAAACATTTGTTTTTAGAGCAAAACAGAACAATGCAGTTACGGAAAGAATCTGCAGAACAAGAGATTCAAAATCTTAAAGAAAATTTTTATGTATAGATAGGTAGCTAACTGTATGTAAAATTACAGAAAACCCATGGCAAAGCTTAGGGGATGGAAGTTTACGGAGCCTGAAAGTCACAAGTTCAAAACAATGTTACCATTTTGCTTGTCAGTATAAAATATATTTATTGGATATGACTTTAGAACACAAAAAAAAAAATTGTAAATATGCAAAACACTGCAGGAACATTTGTGGAGTCTCTGAATTTGTTCTGAGAAATAGAATCGCCTCCATCAGATCCTGCATACATGACCTCACATCTGATCTCATTATTTCCAGGCTAGAGAACGGCCTCTCTACATTAACCTGGGCTGGTGGCAAAGCGATGACCACAGGGGCAACATGTCTAACAATGTCAGGGTATAAAGGCATTGCCTCAGCCACAGTCAGTTTTGATGAATGGTTGATCTTCTACTTCTTTGAAAGCAGGTGAAAAATTTTGCTGAAATCTGTTTGCCCTGGGAGCAGAATCTTTTCCCCTGGGGCAGCGCTTTGCCTGCTCCATGTCATCAATTACACTCCTCATGTGATAAGACTGAAGATATGGGAGCAGGAGCACTGGCTGGACCCAATTCCTCTTGCTCTTTGCACTGCTTTGAACTTGGACCAACTAATTATATAATTTGGGAGTCAGAGTCATCATAAAAGGGACCGACTCACAAAATATACAATTAGTTGGTCCCTTTTACGACGACTCCGAATCCTGCAAAATAGGCACCGATTCCACAGCCCTGGCTGGCAGCCTATCAGGAGAGATCAAACAGGTCTGTCTCTATAGCGACCAGTGCTGGCAGCCTATCATGAGAGTGTAAACAGGTCTGTAGCTAGAGTGACCTGAGGAGCTGGTGCAGCCCAAACAAGAGGGGAGATCTAGGAATAGGTAGGACACTGGTAATGGACATATATTGCAAAGGGACTTGTTTTTGCAAGATCTTTAACATAAAAAGCAGCAATCCCTGTAGTGAGACAACCAATTTAAAACTGACCAACAGTAAGACTTTCGGTTGCCCGTAGCAACCAGAGTGCAACTTCAATCTCTTAAACGGCTCTAGACCATAGATGCCAAGTCTCCCGCTTCTGGCGGGACTCTCCCGCAAATGGGGGGTCATGTCCCGCCCCCCCCCGGAGAGTCAGCAAAATCTCCCAGCGTCTGGTGCTGCTGCCGACAGTGTGAGCTGCGTCCACTATCTCTGGCCTGTCAGTGTAAAGGCATGTTCACACGGCTTAAAATGGGCCGTATTTCGGCCCGTAATTACGCGCCGAAGTGCGCCAATTACGGGCCGAAAACTAAAACGGCCCATTCATTACGGTAATCCACAGTTCTCATAGAGAACGGGCGGGGAGATAATTCAAGTCAATGGGCCGGCGAAGTGCCGGCCCCCTGCTAAGTCCCCCGCTCCCACCCCCGGTCACACGGTGTAGTTGCAGGGCGTAATTACGCCCCGCAATTACACCGTGTGAACATAGCCTAAGTGTCTCTCTGGCCGCTGCACTCCTCCCTCATTCCCCTCCCTTCCCCCTCCCCTCACCGAGCAGCGATGAGAGGATGAGAGCGTCTCTCCCTGTCTGTGGTCCTGCCGTCTCCTTCTCGTTGGGCTCTTGCTCCTGAGCCACGGTGAGTGACATCTGAGAGCCGGCCGCAGCCCCGTCCCCAGCAGCCTTGTATTGCACGCCCCCAGCTACCTGGATATGGGGGGCAGTACCTGGGAGTGGGGGCGTTCCTGGGATAAGAAGACTACCTGGGTAAAAGGGGCAGCTACTGCAAAAGAAACCTACCGGCTTGAAGGTAAGGGACAGCTACCTGCTATAAGGGGGACAGCTCCCTGGCTATAAGAAGCACTACCTGGCTATAAGGGGTCAGCTACCTGGCTATAAGAAGCACTACCTGGCTATAAGGGGACAGCTCCCTGGCTATAAGAGCACTACATGGCTATTAGGGTCAGCACTGCTAAAAAGCACTGCTGGCTATAGGGGACAGCTATCCTGGCTATAAGAAGCACTACCTGGCTATAAGGGTCAGCACGCTATAAAAGCATACCTGGCTATAAGGGCACTACCTGGCTATAAGAAGCACTACCTGGCTATAAGAAGCACTACCTGGCTATAAGGGGACAGCTATCTGGCTATAAGAAGCACTACCTGGCTATAAGAGGGTCACACCTGCTATAAGAAGCACTACCTGGCTATAAGTGGTCAGCTACCTAGCTATAAGAAGCACTACCTGGCTATAAGGGGTCAGCTACCTGGCTAGTGGGGACAGTTACCTGGCTATGAGAAGCACTACCTGGCTATAAGGGGTCAGCTACCTGGCTATAAGAAGCACACTCCGGCTAAGAAGCACTACCTGGCTATGGGGACACAGCTCCTGGCTATAAGAGCACTACCTGCTAGTGGGGACAGCTCCCTGGCTATAAGAAGCACTACCTGGCTATGGGGACAACTACTTGCTACTGGGGCACGGCTGGCTACTGGGCCTGCTGCTACTGGGGCAGCGACCTCACTAGAAGGTGGCAGCAACCTGACTACAGGAGGCTACTACCTGGCTACAGGGTTCAAATAGGGCACTGAGATATCTACTTATTGGGGCACAGTTTGGCGGTATCACTCAGCTCTCCTGGATGCTGAATATACCATGCAACAGTCCAGGAAAGCTGGGTGATGCCAAAACCCTAATCTAGTTTACTTCCAGAGCCGTTACACAGTTATCTGGAGTGGGGTGTGGCTTTTAGAAGGGGGCGTGGCTTTCGACATCAAGATGGGTGTGGTCATACAAATTTTGGGGGTGGCGCACTATGTGTGCCGCCACCTTCAAATCTCTTGCTTTCTCACTTTCAAAAGTTGGCATGTATGCTCTAGACAAAAATGAAAGTGAAGCTCAGATTGGTTGCCAAGAACAATAAAGTCTTCCTGTAAGACAGTAAATGGGACACAATATTAGCGTTCACTGACAGCAAGTATAAATTTTGAAAAAAAAACCCAAAAAGTTAAACCCTTTGTTCCCATAGCAACCAATCAGAGCTCTGCTTTCATTTCTTATACAGCTCTATCAAAATGAAAGCTGAGCTCTGATTGGTTGCTATGGGCTTGGCTTCTAGGAGATCTGATTGGTTGCTATGGGACACAAAGACAGTCTTACTGCTAGACAGTTTTGAGAAATGAGACCTAACATATATAAGAAAGTGGCAGAATTTCTTATTACATAGCGATATACCATAAATGTCCATGGTGGGAACAGCCTTTTTAATACTGGCATATAATAGGTGCAGGTTCCACCATGCCTCCCAACTTTTAGAGAGTGCAAAGAGGGACACATCAGGCCACGCCTCTAACCACACCCAAAACATGATATCACACCAAGACACGCCTCTAATCCGTCCCCACACATACATGCCAACTTTTTAGATGGGCAAAAAGGGAGACATTTTCAGGATTGCTTTGTATCCATGAAAAATATTAAGAAGGGTTATTATTATACGCTAGGAAGCAATCAGATACTTTTTTAAAGTTTTGACGAAAATCTGTTTTCAAAATGAAAAAGGGGGAATTTAAAGCTAAGAGGGACAAGGGTCAAAAATAGGGACTGTCCCTCCAAAATAGGGACAGTTGGGAGGTATGGGTTCCACCTTTAAGACCTGCCCCTATCTCAGGAGTGGGCCCCCGAAAGTTTGGGCTTAGAATGGAAAACCTTTCACACTTGTGCAAGACTATCCATTCTCCTCTATGTGAGTTCCCCGGCAGGGACGCTGTGTTCTCCTTTCTTTTTCTAACCCTTGGGAAATTTTTCCCACCGGGGGTTTAAACCAGGGCAGCAATGTATTCCCCCATTCTTTCTAGGGGATTTTTCCCATCAGGGGAGGCTGTGTTCCCCTTTTGTCAGGGTTCCCTTAAGGGAGTTACCAAATTACAGTGGGGAGTACTGTGTTTGGCTGCATTGGAAACTCACATAGAACAGAATGGAGACTCGTGCGCAAGTCGTGACTGGGTCTACATTCTGAGTCAAAACCAAGAGATAGTGCGGTCCTCCCCTTTTAAAAACTGTCGCCAGTCCTATACCCTCAACTCTAGGTGGGGAGCATCCTTTTTGATTTTTTTTTCTTTAAAAATCAGAAACCCCTTAAAAAACATCTGTGACTGCCCCGTCCACCCACCTACATGAGCATTTCCCCGCTTTTCCAAAAAAACATTTTCCAAAAAATTTTTTTTCTGGAAAGGGGGGGTTTGGAAAAACTGGGGAAGACACAGCTCGGATTTCCTATTGAGGTCTATGGCGATGGTTTAGAGTTAGATTTTTGCGGATTCCAAATACTGAATCCGCCTTAAAATCTGCCTGTAAACCAGTGCTGTGACTGTAGCCCAAGGCCTCGTTCACCGGCTTTTTTTTGCGCGGGTTGGGGCCGTATGCGCGCGGGTTTGCGCTTCTTACGGGGCCAACCGTCGGTAATTACTAATCCACTGCTTATAGAGAACGTGGGGTTCCGTCGCTCCTCCCCCCCCCGGCATCCAGCGGGGGGAGAAAGTGACATGCACATTATTTACGGCGTACGCGCCCTAAACAATGCATTTTCTTGGGGGGCCCGGGACGGCCCCGCCCGCCCCGGCCCCCCCCCGGGCCCCCTTTTTCACGGCGGATTTTAGCTCAATAGGGGGCCCCAAATCCGTCGGGGAATAAGCCTGTGAAAACGGCCCTTTGGGTGCGTTTTTATGCATAGGACAAATATTTGGGCCCGGGACTGATTTTTTGTAGCAGAGCGCCGGGGTGAAATATAAATACAGATCACCCCGTCGGAGGGGTGTGGGGGCCCGGCCCCCCTCACTACTCCCCTGCGACGCTGAGGAGATGGGCCGTGAGATGTCCTTACTGCGGGAGCCGGGTTGAGGTAAGTTTTTTTTTTAAAATTTTTTTTAATTAGCTTGGGGGGGGGCTCTACCTGGCTACAAATGGAGGCATCTACCTGACAAAGGGGGCAACTACCTGCCTGTAAGGGGCACTACCTGGTTATGGGGGGCTACTACCTGGCTATAAGGGCATCAACAGGGCTTTTCTTCCAAAGCATTTTTCATTAGTGGAGGGGGGTGGGGCCCCTTTTTTGAAGGGTGGTGGCCTTGCTAATTTTTTGCCTCTTCAATCCCTGTTTTTCCCCACTTTCAAAAGTTGGCACCCTTAATGATATATAAAAAAATAAAGACAGAGAGGAAATTGCCACCTCCGAAAACAATCCAAACAATATATTGGGGGTGTTTTAAACATGGTCCGTTTTTGTTTGCGTTTTTTTTTCTGCAGGAAGGCAAAAGCCTTTAAAAGGGCCGTCCTTTATTGCACGAAAAACGCAATTTAAAAAAAACACCGTGGAAAGCAACCCCAGGGTATGTTCACAAAGGCTTAAAATGGGCCTATTTTTGGTCCGTAATTACGCGCCGAAAAAGCGCAAAAATTTTTTTTCGGGACGAAAACGTCCCCGTCATTACGGTAATCCACAGTTCTCATAGAGAACTATGGATTCCCCTTTTCCCCCTCCCCCGCTCGGCCCCCCAATACCCAAGATTAAATTTACCCTTCACTTTTTAATCGGCTTTTAAAGCCGGGCCGCTAGCATTTAAAACCTAAGGGCCGGCCAAATGCCGGCCCCCCCGCCTTTCCCCCCCCGGCCACAAAGGCCTAATTGCGGGGCAAAAATTACCCCCCAGTTAAGCCTTGGAACAAAGCCTTATGGGTACTTAATTTCCCTTTCAAAGGGGAAAAAAAAAACAAACAAAACCATTCCAGTATTCTCTTTTTTTTCTTCATCTAGCCTCACAAAACTGGGGGAAAAAAAAATTCTGTGTCCCAAAATGATACGAAGGAAAAGGGGGAAGGGGTAAAAAGTTATGCAACAAGGTTTTTTGGCAAAAATTTTAAATTTTGGGGGGCGGATAAAATTTTTTTTTTTCCCCCCCCACCCCAGATGCAATTTAAAAAAAGAAACAGCCCCGTCCCCCAGACCCCCATTGACATGAATGCTTTGTAGTCCGTTTATATTTGTACTTTCTACCCGGGCTGAATTAATTTTAAATTTTAAAAAAAAAATATATAAAAATTAATTTATTTTTTTAAAGGGCTTTTTTTAAAACAAACGTGTGTCGTGGGGGGAGGAAACATTATGAAATCTTTCCTCCCTTGGGCCTAACATTTGGGGAACTGACGCAGAATTTGGGCAGATTCCACGTTAAAATCCTTTCGCAAAACTGACTCCCATTCAAATTTGGAGGCAGTCCACAAATGTAGTTTATACTGAAGGCAAAGGGTTTAAACGGGTTTAAATGCGGGGGGTAATTCCGCCCCCCCCCCATTAAAGCCTTTTGGCCGGGGAGGGAGCGGGGGGGCCGGGAAAACCCCCCGGCCCCAAAAGAGAATCCCCTACTAGCGGGGCGTATACGCCGCTAGAAAAGCAAGTTAAAAATTTTCTCCCCCCCCGGCGTATTCGCCACAGGGAGAGGGGGACGTCATCCCTAATC
>JAODAL010021679.1:0-66496 GCA_025379985.1 Phyllomedusa bahiana
TAACAGTGCTGGGTGCGCAAAAGTAAAAAAACACGTAACGTGATGTTTTTCGTACGATAAAACGGAATTTTTGGCAACAAACAACCTTTTGTGCATACAAAAATTGCGGGTTTTAAATTTTAAAGTAAAAGGGTTGGAAAAACAACAGCACAGGGAAATTTGGGAAAATTTTTTAAAACCTATTTTAAAGTAACTGATAATAAAATTTGATTTTTTGCAGCTAACAAAAGGCCCGGGAAAGTTACTGAAATAAAGTGAAACCCAAATTTTAAATTTTAAAGTGCCCAATTTTCCGGGGGAAATATTTCAATAGCAAACTGTTAATAATAAAGTTTTTTTCCAAACTACAATGTCTACACTAAGTTTTTGGGTGAATTTTTATCCAGTTTCTTTATAAAATTGGGCTTGTCTGGTTCGCCCTCGCCCCTCCCCCCCCCCCCCCCCCGTTTCCCACCCCGGGTGAATTTTACAGCGGTTTTAGTTTGCGTTTTAAAAATTTTTCTCTAGTAACAACATAAAATCTTCAAACCCTTCTAGTCTAACAAAATTTGGGTAGGATCACAGCAAATTTAGGGGGGTTTCTCTGGGCGGGAAATAGACTAATTTTGCTGAGCTTTTTTGGCCACAGGAAAGACGTGAGAGTCACTGAGGCTGAAAAAGGGGAAACGCTTTTTTCTATTTTAAAACGAGGTCATGTTATTTTTCCACCCAAATCGCAACCATACACCCCCACCTGAAGCCCGCAACACCCCATTCACCCGCCCCAATTCTGAAAACCCTCATTTGGGCCCCCAAAAATTACGGGAAAGCCCCGGGAAAAAGGGAAATTCTTTAAAAAAGATGCACAGTTTTTTAACCTTAATTATCGCAGGGTTCTGGAAATTTCGATCCCCAAAAAAAAACCCTTTTGCCGTTTTAAATTTTGTCGAAAAAAAAATCGCTTAACATTTATTTGGTAAAAATTTTTTATTGTTTTGGCCCATCAGGGGATAAAATTCCCAGGGTGGCCCCAAACTTCAAAAAAGCACCCCGGGGGAATCCCAAAAAACAGTTAAAAAAACTAAAGTTTAAAAAAATTCGTTGGGGTGAAAGGGAAGCCAACCCTTTGCCTTTTCCTTTTGTTTGCTGGGTCTCTTGGGGCCCAAAGCTTTAGGGCCCAGGCCCTTTTAAAACCTTTTTTGGCCTAGAAGATAAGCTATACGGCAATGGAAATGAAAGTAGTGAGTATCTTTTTCTTCAACGATAAGAAGACTTTTATAAAAACCCTCCCGGGGCCTTGAATCTCCCTAAAAAGGGAGTCTATATAACTATCTACAGGGATCAAATCCCAAAACCTAAGGGAGTCTTTAAAGTTTAACTTCAGGGATCTAAATAACCTTCTTAGGATTTTCCAGCTCCCCCTTTTTAGTATCTATGCCCATGAGACAGCAAAAGCAAAATGTTTTAGAAAGAAAGGGATTGTTTCCCCGGAAAAGTTCCCAGTAAAATCGCAGGTAAAATATCCAAAATTTTTTTTGGGTATTTACATAAAAAAAAAAAAGCATCGTGGCCCGTGAAAAGGGGGGAAGGTAAAGAAAAAACACTGATAAAGCTTTCACGTTTTTGAAACAGTTGAAACCCCCGTTCTTTTGTCCATAGCTACATGTTAATGACCACAGCCTCCCTTTTAAACCTGTTTGGGAATTTTAAAATTTTATTAAAAAGATCTGGTCTAATAGCCAATACGAATAAAGGAAGGTTTCTCACCAGGTACGACCTAAGTTTGGGGCCCCCATCGTCCCCAAAGCCCAACTGAGACCTAAGCCAAAATGGGGGGATTTCCAGTCATGGTTCTATGTAAAACCCCGGCAAAACTGATTAAAACCCAAGTTCCACCCACAACCAAAGCGCCACAAAGATACGATCTTTTAAAACCCTTTCCCACAGGGGGAAACTATCTACAGGAGCATTTTATGTAAAAACATATATAAAAAACAATAACTACATAAAATGGGGTTTTCCCTTTCCTATAGGAGCCTATATATCTACCTACAGGAGCCCTATGCAATTACCTACAGGGAGCTATCCCAACCTACAGGGAGTCTATATAACTATCTACGGGGATCTATACCATCCTACAGGGAGTCTATCTACAGGAGCATATATGTATACATATATACTTACTATACAACTGCCTACATGGTGTCTATCTACCTACAGAAGCCTATATAGCTACCTACAGGTGTCCTATATAATTACCTACAGAGATCTATACCAACCTACAGGAGCCTATATATCTACTGTAAGGTGACAGCTGGGAAGGTCCTTAATGGGGTGTACATCTCAGCGAGATTTCTGGCTTACGCCAGGAAAAGAGAGTAGGTAACATGTCACCAAGGGTACCTGGCCTTGGTGAAATAGAAGCCACGTAGTTTGTGTGGTGTTAACCTCAATAAGGGGTTAACATACGTTTTCTAGGTAGTATGGCTGCTTCAGCCAAAACCTGGGATGGCTTCTATTGGGAGTAGGCAAAGCGTTGGGTGGGTGTCTACTCCCCTTGTTCCACCTGACCAGGATTTGGGGCTAGCCGTTATAAGTCAGCTAGTCAGCTGACCAGCCCTGTCTGTCATACAGGTCAAGGAGTTTGGCCTGAGAGGTGGGACTGACTTAAAGTACCCAGGAACTCACCTAGACCGTTTGCTAGACAAGTGTAGTGAGGGAACTGCACTGTCTAGGCAGCACTCAGCCGAGCAGGCGTTTTTTTTGTTTTTTTGTTTGTTATTCGGTTTGCATCTGGCCTACGTTCTGTGTATACCTGTTGTGCCAATAAAACATGGGAGGACCCGTGCTGGATCAAGCTTCAACCTGTCTGTGTCTCTGTCTACATTGGACTGCGATCCCCAGAGCCGCATCTAAACGTGAGTGGAAGCTTACACATGGTGGAGGATGCAACGGGCACTTTAAAAAGACAGACAGAGGGAGCGTGGTGAACCATGTCCTGGGTTAAACCTGCTACTACACTGCAGGACGAAACCGCAAAAATGGACAAGCTGATTAAACAGTTAATCCAGTCAAACCTCCACCTCCAACAAGTGGTTACTGCACAACAGGAAGCCAGTGCACAACAAAAACAGGTGCATGAGGAAGCAGTAAAGGCCCAGCATGAAACCAATCGTCTGCTGCTGCAGGTGCACCAGGACACAGCCTCAGAACAGCGCATGATGACCCAGACTCTGCAAGCCTTAACCGAGAGACCAGAGGCATCTCAGGGGTTGCAGTCGGCACCCCGTCAGCATGTGCAACGGGCGCTGACAAAAATGACTGCTGAGGACGACATTGAGGCCTACCTGGTTACCTTTGAGAGGATCGCAGAGGGGGCGCAGCTACCCCAGGATCAGTGGGCTGACGTACTGGCCCCCTTCCTGACGGGTGAACCCCAGAAGGCCTACTTTGACCTGCGAGTCCAGGACGCCAGGGTGTATACAAGGCTGAAGGAGGAGATACTGGCCCGGCTTGGCGTTACCTTGGCGGTTCGTGCGCGGCGAGTCTTCACCTGGGAGTACGACACCAAGAAACCAGCGAGGTCCCAGATGTACGACCTGTACCACCTTACAAGCAAGTGGCTACAACCGGAGGAGCTTACACCTGCCCAAGTAGTGGAACGGGTCGTATGTGATCGTTTTGTCCGTGCCTTGCCGGTGAGGATACAGCGCTGCTTGGGGTACGCTGACCCGAAAAGTGTGGACGACTTGGTGTCCATCGTGGAGAGGTTTACGGCCACTGAGGACTTCCTCCAGGACCTGCATGGCCCCGGGAACCTGAAAAAACCGGCTTACGGTAAGACTGTTCCTATTATTAAGGGGGAGAGACATCATGCTATGGAGGGTGGCACGTTTCCTGAGCGTTCCGGTAAACGGATGCCAAGTCCAAAGAAGGACCTAATTACCAGGCCACGGGGCCAGGTAGTCTGCTGGCACTGCCAGGAACTGGGACATGTGGCCGCCAAGTGCCCGATGATTACCGAACCCATGGAATGTGACGTTGGGAGGCGCAGGTCTTATTTTGCCAGGCCTGTATATGCTGCCCAAAAAGAAACTACGAGCGAGCGTCAAGTGTGTCCAGTCCGGGTAGGAGGCCGTTCTGTGATGGCCTTAATGGACTCTGGGAGTCTGGTGACACTAGTCCGTGCCAGTTTAGTGGATCCTGGTAAACTCCAGACCCGTTGCCTGGGGGTGGTCTGTATACATGGGGACACTAAAGACTATCCCACCGCCATAGTGACCGTAGAGACTCCCTGTGGGTCCGTTAATCATGAAGTCGGTGTTGTAAAGGACTTAATGCACCATGTGATATTAGGCCGGGATTTTCCCTTATTTTGGAATATATGGGAGAATAAGCAGGCCAAGGTGTGTAAACATGGGTCTAAAGGGTGCGAACCTGCAAGTCCGGTAAAAGGGGTGTCAGAGGGTTCTGATAGTTTCCCCTTAATGGTCCTGGCAGGAGATTCAGAGGAAAATCCCCCAGAAATAGAATTTTCTACATTGCAGGTTGCCAGGGGTAACTTTGGGACGGAGCAGTTAAAGGATCCCAAGTTAGCAAACGCCTGGCGGAATGTCAAAGTCATAAATGGGGTGCAGCAAGAACCTGACACAAATTGGGGGTATCCACATTTTGCAGTGCGGGATAATCTCCTTTACAGGGTAAAGAAGACCCCAACGGAGGTGGTAGAACAACTTGTGGTGCCACAGTCACATGTGCGCATGGTCTTGGAGCTGGGTCATTCACATGTGCTGGGGGGCCATCTGGGGGTAGACAAGACCAAGGAGCGCATTGAACGGAATTTTTACTGGCCCGGTATATATAGAGCGGTAGAGGAATTTTGTCATTCGTGTCCTGAATGCCAGATTAATACCCCACGGCCACACCTCCGTAACCCACTAGTTCCGCTACCGATCATTGAAGTGCCGTTTGAGCGCATCGCTGTGGACCTGGTAGGGCCACTTCCTAAGTCTGCCAGAGGCCACCAGCACATCTTGGTGGTGCTAGACTATGCCACCCGTTATCCGGAAGCCATCCCACTTAGGAACACCTCAGCTAAGGTGATTGCAAGGGAACTATTCCACATGTTCACCAGAACAGGGATTCCCAAAGAAATCCTCACCGACCAGGGAACCCCTTTTATGTCTAAGATTACAAAAGAGCTGTGTCGCCTCCTAAATATTTCCCACCTAAGAACCTCAGTATATCACCCTCAGACTGATGGCCTTGTAGAAAGGTTTAACAGGACATTGAAGGGGATGCTAAAAAGAGTAGTAGACAAGGATGGGAAAGACTGGGACCGGTTATTGCCAGACCTAATGTTCTCTATAAGGGAGGTTCCGCAGGCTTCCACAGGGTTTTCCCCATTCGATCTCTTATACAGTAGACATCCCAGGGGGCTATTAGATATAGCTAAAGAGACCTGGGAACAGGAGCACACGCCTCACCGCAGTGTCATTGAGCATATTGCCGAAATGCAAGATAGGATTGCTGCAATGATGCCAATTGTGAGAGAGACTATGCAACAAGCGCAGGAAGCGCAAGCCAGAGTGTATAACCGGTCTGCAAAATTAAAGGTCCTTTCAGCCAGGTGACCGCGTGTTGGTGCTGGTTCCAACAGCGGAAAGTAAATTTCTGGCAAAGTGGCAGGGTCCTTATGAGGTCCGAGAAAAGGTCAGTGAAGTGAACTATAGAGTGTATCAGCCAGGGAAAAGGAAGCCGCTCCAGATCTACCACATTAATTTACTCAAGCCCTGGAAGGACAGAGAAGCCCTTGGTGCTGCGTGTAAGCCTAAGGAAGTCCCTAGTCACGAGCTGCCAGAGGTCCGTATCTCAGACTCCTTGTCCACAGTACAAGTACAGGAGGTGAAAGAGTTATTGGGGAGAAATAGAGACGTGTTTTCGGACTTACCAGGTAGAACGCAGGTCATAAAGCATGACATAGTGACGGAACCGGGTCAAAAAGTAAGGTTGAGGCCCTATCGTGTGCCCGAGGCCCAGAGACAGGCCATCTCGGAGGAGGTGGAAAAAATGTTGTCACTGGGGGTTATAGAAAAGTCACAGAGTGGTTGGTCCAGCCCCATAGTCCTCATTCCAAAACCCAATGGTAGCCAAGGTTCTGTAATGACTTTAGGAAGCTAAATGAGATGTCCAAATTTGATGCATATCCGATGCCAAGAGTGGATGAGCTCATAGAAAGGTTAGGGCCCGCCAGATACATCACCACTCTGGACCTAACTAAGGGCTATTGGCAGGTGCCACTTACAAAAGCAGCCAGGGAGAAAACCGCGTTTCTACACCCGTACGGTCATTTTCAATATGTTGGTGCTGCCCTTTTGGCCTCCACGGTGCCCCGGCCACATTCCACAGGTTGATGGATATTGTCCTACGGCCACATAGAAAATATGCAGCTGCATATTTAGATGATGTAGTTATTTTCAGCTTAGACTGGAACTCCCACCTAGCTAAGGTTCAAGCTGTCCTGGACTCCATTCGGAGGCAGGTCTCCCCCGCAAACCCCAAGAAATGCGCCATAGGCCTTGAGGAGGCTCGATATCTGGGGTACAACATTGGTCGGGGAGTCATTAAACCCCAACTAGACAAAATCGAGGCTATTAAAAATTGGCCCAAGCCGGTGTCAAAAAGACAGGTTAAAGCTTTTCTTGGGTTGGCCGGATATTATAGAAGGTTTGTGCCAAATTTCGCCTCTGTGGCCGCCCCCTTACAGACCTCACCAAAGGGTCTAAATCCACTAAGGTAAATTGGGTCAAGGATGCAGATGAAGCGTTTTCAGAGTTTTGAAGAGGTTTCTTTGCCAAAGGACCAGTGTTAAGTGCCCCTGATTTCAAGGCAGAATTCATGGTACAGGCAGATGCCTCTAACAAGGGACTGGGAGCTGTACTATCCCAGGTGATTGATGGGGAAGAACACCCCGTGGTATACTTAAGCAGAAAACTGACGGCAGCAGAAAAGAACTACGCCATCGTAGAAAGAGAGTGCTTAGCTTTAAAGTGGGCAATTGAATCTCTCAAGTACTACCTGATGGGCAGAGAGTTTAGGGTGGTCACAGACCATTCCCCACTAAAATGGATGGCACAAAATAAGGGCAAAAATGCCAGAGTGATGAGGGGGTTCCTACTCTACAGGATTAATAGGTTTTGTGTAGAGCATCGCCGAGGTTCCCAGCAGGGCAATGCAGACGCACTGTCGCGTACCCATTGCCTGGAAGCACAAGGTGCTCCCTCCCACAGGGCTGAGCAGAGGCGGGGGATATGTAAGGTGACAGCTGGGAAGGTCCTTAATGGGGTGTACATCCCAGCGAGATTTCTGGCTTACGCCAGGAAAAGAGAGTAGGTAACATGTCACCAAGGTTACCTGGCCTTGGTGAAATAGAAGCCATGTAGTTTGTGTGGTGTTAACCTCAATAAGGGGTTAGCATACGTTTTCTAGGTAGTATGGCTGCTTCAGCCTAAACCTGGGATGGCTTCTATTGGGAGTAGGCAAAGCGTTGGGTGGGTGTCTACTCCCCTTGTTCCACCTGACCAGGATTTGGGGCTAGCCGTTATAAGTCAGCTAGTCAGCTGACCAGCCCTGTCTGTCATACAGGTCAAGGAGTTTGGCCTGAGAGATGGGACTGACTTGGAGTACCCAGGAACTCACCTAGACCATTTGCTAGACAAGTGTAGTGAGGGAACTGCACTGTCTAGCCAGCACTCAGCCGAGCAGGCGTTTTTTTGTTTTGTTTGTTTGTTATTCGGTTTGCATCTGGCATACGTTCTGTGTATACCTGTTGTGCCAATAAAACACGGGAGGACCCGTGCTGGAACAAGCTTCAACCTGTCTGTGTCTCTGTCTACATTGGACTGCGATCCCCAGAGCCGCATCTAAACGTGAGTGGAAGCTTACACTACCTACTATATAACTACCTACAGGGGTCTAACCACCTTCAGGAGCAGATATATCTATCTACAGGGGGCCTATATAATTACCTACAGATAACCTTTACACCTCCCTATAGAGGACCTATATATCTAAATACAGGGGGGCTATACTTCTGCCTAAAAGAGGGCCTGGTAATGGTCTTCATTTACCTCTTCTTACATGTTAAAAGCCAAATAAAGTAGTGATAAAACCCCTTTAATAACAAATGCTGAATAAAGATGGATACATAATAAATATCTTACTAGTGTTGTCTCTGCACTATCATTTAAGAGTCTGCCATGTAGTATTTAATTATCAAGTGGATGAAAACTCTCCGTAGGTTCACACTGTTGGCAATGGAAACAGTATAGGCTGTTCTCTTTCAAGTGTACCTGCAATTTCAGAAAACATCTTCCATGTTGATTTTGACGCAGCTTTAGATATAGATTTGCTATGGATTTTGTCCTCTGAAATGGACACTTACCTTTTTGTGCAATGCATCTATTTCCGTACCATTTTTAGTAAATTCATTTTATTTTAGGACGCACTTTCCAGATTGTAGTACGTTTGCACTCATTAGCTCCATTACATGATGCTTGTGTTTGCTACTTTTTTTTGTTTCCATAGTAATAGTCATGTGAGTGAGTTCTCCCATGCTGTCTGCATATTCACCTGTAATTAATGGATAATTGTAAGCCTATTAATTGGAACGTATGTTTAGGATTTACTAACAATACATTACTTCTAATAAAGAGGAGTGTGGTGCTTTGCATTTGTGCAGGTCGTGATAAATATTCTCAGCATTATTCCATGGCATAATACACATTGTCTATAGAGTTATATAGTAAACAATGCGCAACATGCTCTGTTTCCCAGATAAGGCGTATAACCAATTGAGTCAACCTGAAGATTACACTGGGAAGATTTCCTGTTCAGCCTGCATTTTAATAACGGGGATCTGCTAAATACTTTTAATGGAGAGATCAGCTCTTCTAGCCCCATAGCTTTAGGGTCCTGTGTTCAAATCCAAAAATGGAAAACATCTGTCTGCAGTTTGTATGTACTCTTCATATCTGCACGGGTTCCTTGTGGGCGCCCAGGAGTTTTTTCACACTTTAAATATATTGTGACATGTAAATTGGCCTTAGTGTGTTTGAGATGGGGAAAGGTTTGAGCTGTTGTCTGGTATATATTTTATTTAAATGTAAAGAGGCTGCTGGTGCACTACAGAAATAAAGAACCTATACATACCTCCCCTCACACTTCAGTTTCAGCACTGCCACTGTCCATTGCCTCCTCTGGTTTTTCTGTTTACTTTCGGCTGCAGCGGTCATATGCTATTGATGACGAACAGTGACATCAAGCAATGGCCCGTGACCTCCGCAGCCAATCTGACATTGTAGCGGTCCAGAGACGACTGCAGCAGATAAAAGTAAATGAACGGGAGGAGACCCGTACGGTGGAAGTGCTGAAATCAAAGAGGCGGTTACATAGTTACAATGTTTTTAAGGCCAAAAAAAGACGTCCATCCAGTTCAGCCCATTCTGCTAAAGTGTTGATCCAGAGGAAGGCAAAAAACCCCAATGAGGCAGGAGCCAGTTTTACTCATTTTAGGGAAACAATTCCTTCTCGACTCCAATCTGGCAATCGGAAATATCCCTGGATCAATGACCCCTCTCCAGAATCCTAGACCTATAACCTTTTTTAATTATTACACCCAAAAGCACCCAAAACCCTTTTTGTCTTTTATTTGGAATTCCCATGACAAGTTCCTCGGCCAGAAAATTTTCATAGTCTCACCTCTAACATAAAGAACCCCTTTCTATGATTATGTAAAAACTTTTTTCCCTTTCAAAACGTAAATCCCCCAAAATTTGGGAAAAAATAAATCTTTAGTGAACTTCTATTTTGCCCTTTTTGATGTTTTTAAAAAAATTTTTATATGTCCCCTGAACCCGTTTTTTTCTCTAAACTAAAAAACCCTTTAAATCTTCTAATCTTTCGGGGGATTGCAGCCCACCCAGCCTTTTATTATTTTTGTTCCCCCCTTTTGCACTTTCAAGCTTACAATGTCTTTCCTGTGCACTGGTGCCCAAAACTGAAACCAATTTTCCATGTTGGTCAAACCCCAGTGACTTGTAAATGGGAAATAATGCCCCCATCATTCCTAGCCTTTTAATACAACCCATGCCCACTATTTGCCTTGGCAGCTGCTGCCTGACACGGGCTCTACAATTAAAGTTTACTGTCCCCCAGATTTTCCCCAAATCCTTCTCCATGTCACTTTTGCCCCCTGTTTTTCCCCATTTTCATTAATCATGTAATGAATTGTTCTTCCCCATGTGCATAACCTTGCATTTATCTGTGTTAAACCTCATCTGCCATTTCTTTGCCCAGGCCTCCAACTTATCCAGATCCCTTTGTAATAACACATTATCCTCTATTGTGTTGATTACTTTACAGAGATTAGTATCATCTGCAAAAATCAATATTCTACTGTGCAATCCATGTGTAAGATCACTAATGAAAATATTAAAGAGGATAGGGCCCAACACTGACCCCTGTGGTACCCCACTAGTAACAGGGGTATGTTTTGTTTTTTTTTGTTTTGTTTTTTACTTTCTTAGTTAGCCCACCTCCTTCTCCTGTTCCTAAATAAAATAAATAGCAAGCTCCTGGTGCCCCATTGAAAAAAACACTTATTTCATTCTTCTTCTGAAAGGTGATGTCAATGCTGCAGCCACTGATTGGCTGTAGTGGTCATGTGCCTTTGTCTTCTTCACCGTTTGGAGTGCTCACTTCTGAAGAGAGTCGCACATGACCGCTTCAACCAATCAGCAGCTGCAGCGAAGATGTTCCTGTT
Source organism: Phyllomedusa bahiana (assembly GCA_025379985.1). Lineage (NCBI taxonomy): Eukaryota > Metazoa > Chordata > Amphibia > Anura > Hylidae > Phyllomedusa > Phyllomedusa bahiana. Next base: position 10,802 of record JAODAL010021679.1, read on the forward strand.
GGGAAGAAGAAGAAGAATGTTAACAGAAAACTCCGCAGTGGAACATATGTGCGATGGAAGGTACATAGAGGTGTATTTTTGCTGTTTTTTTAAATGGCGCACCAGGAGCTTACTTTTAATGTTATATAGGAACAGGAAAATGCTTTTAAGACGCCCCTATCTATGACTCATGCTTGTAGCACAATTCCCTCTTTATCACATCCCAATGAAATTATAATGCTCCTCTTTCTAAACGTAGCCCAAATGACTGGTGAAAGAATATGAATAAATAGCAATTTACTAACATAATGTTATCATTAAAAGCACACGGAGGCACATTTTCTATTCCTGTAGAAAAGCAATACAGTGGAAATGTATCACAGTGGTTAATGCTCTTTCATTATTTTGATGAATCTGGTTTTAGACCAACTGTTAATTGGTTTACTGTCCACAAAAATTCTACGACAGAATTTAGGCGGGATTTTGGCACACATTGTTGCATTTAGGAATTCCCCATTCCTAAAAAGACATGGCTGCTTTTAACTATACCAGGCCCCCTCATGAGATGAGCACAAAAGTGACTTAGACCTACTTTACGTATGCTGACATCTGCAGAGGTCCCTTTCAGAGCCTCTATCACAGATTCCATAAAAAATAATGTAAAAAGTAGTACAGCATGCTGCGTTATTTGTGATTGTACTTTTTTGTCTGACATAACAGGTTGGCGGCTCTTTGTTACCTAAAACTACTATTTGGGTACTAATTTTGGGGCCCACCCTGGGATGGGGTTTTTAAAATTGCTCTTTAACTGTTTTTTTAAATTTTTTAAACAATTTAAATTAAAAAAGTTTAAATGACAAAGTAAATTTTATGGCACCTTTTACGCCAATTTTTCCCCCCATGGGGAAAGGGGGGGAAAAAAGCACCTGATTTTTTGAAAAACCCCCCCTACTTTTGGGGGCATAAATCAGGGGGGCATTCTAGCGCTTTGAAAAACCCTTTCTGGATCAAATAAACCACTTTTGAATTGTTTTTAAACCCGTTCCTTTAAGTAAAAGCCCCCTTTCAATTTCCGTATTAAGCTATAAATAAGCCCTTTGGGAGGGTTTCAGTGCCCCCCCCTTCCCAACGCCCTCCAAATCAGCACATTAAAAAAATGGCCCCCGGGGCCCCGCCCAATTTTCACCCAAATTGGCATGCGGGTTTTTAAAATATTTTCTTCTAAGCTCTTGGGGTGAGGGATTGCCAGACTTCCTTCCCCAGCCCCCTTCAACCCTTTCCCAAACCAAAATAAAAAAATACTCCAAAAAAACTATTTAAAATTGTCAAAAATCCAAATAAACTATTAAATTATATTTACCCTTGTTTTTTTTGACCCCCTTCGAATTGGAAATTTCCCTTCATACATTCGTCCCTTTGTATCAATTTTTTTCTCTTAAAAATTTCTATTGGTGCTGTAAATTCAATTATGCCCCTAACTATAGTAAAATAAAGGAAATTTTTTCTTTTAAAGGGATGTGCATAATTTCTAAAAAAAAACAAATTTTTATGGAAACATACCCCAAAGATTTTTTTAAAAACATGGAGGCTGGGAAAGGTTCAAAATCATACTTGGGAACTCTTTCCCGGATCATCTCGGAACTCCAGAAAAAAAAAGGGGTAAACCGGGTTTGCTCCCAGAAAAAACCCGACAATCTGGGTGGGGGGTAAAGGATTCAGAAACGTGGGCCATAAAAATCCAAAGTGGAAAAATTGACTAAAATTTTAAAACCTTGGGGTCCCTCTGCAGTAGCAGGGAACAGAGCTATCTCTGATCCTTGCCATTTAACCTCTTAGATGCTGTGGTCATTCATGGGCTTGGCATCTGGGTGGTTAACAGAGAGAGCAGATTCTTTTAACCACCTAGATGCAGGTATGATTGTTGTCATGGCAGCCAGAAGCCAAATAATTGCCTACGGGTCTCCAATGCATCAAGCCATGTAGGCCCTGTCAGGGACAGGGTCTAATGGGCTGCCTGTAACAGGCATAATGCATAGCAGTACAGTAATATATTGCTATTACATAGTTTAGATCTATAGTGGAACAAAAAAAAGAAAAAGAAAAAAAGAAAACGTAATTTAAAATATATAAACACAAAAAACAAAAATAAACACAAAATCCCCGATTTTCCAGACATGATTATTTCCCCAATTTTTCTATAAAAAATGGAAAACATATTAGGTTTCACCATGTCCATAATGACCCAATCTATACAATTTTCATTTATTTAATCCATAATTGACAAGTCTCCTGGGATGTCCAGGAGACTCCTCCCACAAGTAAGGGAGATCTCCCAGACTCCTGGGAGAGCAGACAAGTCTCCAAAATGGCTTCCAGATGCTCTTCATACATATGAGATGCTGTCCTGTTGTCTCTTGGAACAGAAAGGCTGAACCAAACTAAACTATATAGTCCAGCCCTGTCTCAGAGGTAAAGCTTGTGTCCAACTCCCTCCTCATGGCCAACTCCTTGCCTCACAACGTCTGTGTTTTTGGAGAAAAGGTGATTGATGTGAGGTCATGAAGATTATCTCGATGTTAGATAGACTCACCAGTGTGTTCAAAATCAAATGCAAGAAATCGCTATTATATCAGTATTGTATCACAGCTACACTGCTTCACCAGCAGCAGTTCCCAAGGATTCCTAAATATCCTTGCAGCAAACCCGCAAATACATTTTCCTTGACTGCCAATAAAAACAGTGCTTCCTCAAGTTACAGTTGCCTTAGGATTTTATATTTTCTTCCCATGGACATTGCATGTTGAGTGTGGTTTCAACATACAAAATCCCAAACACTGATCAAACCAATTATGAAGGATATTTTATTTGGAAAAAACCCTGTACACAGTAAGTGTATGCAGTGACTGGTGGTCTAGTAGCGCCTCTCTACAATACAGTGCGGTACTACATGTCCTGTATTGCTGTTTCATGTCCCAGTATGAGCGACTTCTTTGAGCACTAGGTGTGGGCCCATTTTAATTTTTTCTGGTACATTGTGCATAAAGTAAGTGACCCAAGAAAGCTCCTGTCCTCAAAATAGAACGTGATTTCCAGCTTCCAGCAGCTTTTTCTGATGTTACATGTAAGGACTTGCTTTATCTATATCAGTTATCGGCATAATATTTCTTTAATTTTCCTTCTGCATTATGTTGGTGACATATTGGGGCCTCAGAGCCAATTACCAATTTTCCATAGAGTAATAGTGTCAACATAAACTGGTAAAAAGGGAGTTTGGTTTATGTAAATGCTTTGGGGGCAGCACACTACAAGCACCGCAAATCGAAATCTTCCTGAATGCCACTTTCAAAAATTGGCAAGTGTATGGTCATATGCATGAGCCTTAAAGAGGTTGTCTCACCATGCAAACAAGTAAATGAAAAAAGTGTGCTGCTCACCTGGACAATCTCTTCTGCATGCCAAGGGGGGAGGTGCACGGACAGTCTTCGGGACTTGCAAGACTTGAAATGATTCAGAAAACGATCAAAGAACATTGAAGTCCATTGCATTATCTGTATTACATGTGACAAGAAATACGTTGATTGCACCACTAGAAAGCTCTGCCGTAGTATAGTGGAACACATCTATGATGCTAATGCCAAGGAACAAAATATTTTGTGAGCTTCAAAACAGTTCCGTGATGCACATTATTCAGATGTATCGTCTATGCATTTTTTTGGAGTAGAAAAAATTCATGAATAAACAAAGAAATGAGGATAAGAAAAAAGAATTATATCTGAGAGATGCGTATTGGATATTCCATTTGGACACTAGATACCCGAATGGACTCAATTATAAAAATGATTTATTATATATTTATGATTCAGTATTGTGATTTATCTGTTCCTTCCAACCCAACCATCATTAAGGATTTATATATTTTTGCAAACATGCATACGTTTATATTTTTGCAAACATGCATACGTTTATATCTTCAACTTCATTTTAACCACTTGGCTTTCAGGTTCAGTGCTTTTGTGTGGATTTGTATTATCGATTGATTTATTCAGGATTCTTATTGGTTTGTATTTCAACGCACCTGCACTTAACCGGGTGAGCTTGCCATTTTTGTTCAGACAATGAATAAGAGAACACACTTCTTGAAACGCGTCTGCCGTTTTTCTATTTTACTGTTCTCACTATGACGATATATTATGAAAATATCATGTTTTAACGAGATGAAATAAAGTTTTCAAGTTTTATATTCACAAGAGGTGCTGGACTTCAATGTTTATTGTCTCACCATGCAGTTTCACAGTGTCACAGCCAGCTTTAGACTCGCACTTCCTGGTTAGGCTGTGGGTGGTCCTATGGCAGTGACATATCCGTTCTGCTGTTCTTAGCTTTTCCTGTTACAATGACCTGACTGAAGGAGATTAATAGACCTTAGTACACAAAACTAAAGAGCTCTAAAGGGTGAAAGCTTGTCATTTACTTAGGTAAACATGCTCCTTTTCTAGAAATTAGACTGTGGGTTGTGACTCTCCATGATGGAACAGCAGCTTCTGGAGCAATCAGATAAGAGACAGAGGAGGGAGAGGTGGTCCAGTAAAACTTGTGCACTCTAAGAGGAGATGAGATCTTATTGATCCCCTGACCAAAAGCTGTTAAAAGCAAATCATTATGGTGAGAAAACCCCTTTAAATGTGAAGGTGGAAAGCTCGATTTTAAATGAAGAATCATAAATTCCCATTTAACAGTCTTACACATCTGGCTACTGGCAGAACAGAAAATCCGGCAACATTACCCTGTGTGAACACAGCCTTGAATATGCTATTTTTTTTAAACAGAGATATCGATGATTTGTTTATTAATGCGGTTGATTAAAAATGTATTTTGTCTTCCATGTGGCTGCAAAATCCCACCCAAGGGTTAGGTTAAAAAAGATGTAAGCGAGACATTGCTGTAAATTGAATCCTGCTGCCCTTTCTACTTTCTCTGTACGTTTCATCTCTTTGAACTCAACAGAGCAGTGTTCTTAGATAGTGATGCATTCCTCCTCCGTTAATGCCTTATCAGCAAGTTGGCAAACAGAATTTTTTTGTACTTTTCGCTTACACCTGGTGATATTCAGTTTCACTACAGAATCATCCTTCGGAAAAGATACTGCGGTGAAGATTTTTTTTTTTTTTTTTTTAGCTCAAATTGTTGTTTTTAGTACAAAAAAAAGACAATATCACAAGCTGTGTGTTGTTTGATGGTTTTCTCTGAGGCAGGGGGCACTGGGGCACATACAGACACAGAGCAATCAGTCCGGACCCCTGCTAGGAGGAGATGCCAATGCCACATTACACAAAGAAATAGTTATTATTTTTTCAGCTTTCCATTCCCATTAGAGACGCTGATTTTAGATAAAAACCCCCCAAAAAGTACATTTGCTGAGACAGAGCTCAGGACATTGTGTGTCTCCAGCTTCACTTAAAAGTAAATCTATCCCTGATTGAGGCTTTTATCTGCCAGAATGTAACGTAGGGCTAGGAAAGCCACTGTTTGCCTGTCTGTGTTATTGTCAGCATTGTGACCGGAGAAAAATACAATGCAGCCGAGCAATGAGCTCCGTAATGCAGCCACAAAATGCGACTCACTCAACTATTTCCAGGCATCAGCAAAGGGCGAGGAATGAGGGAGGTGCATTTAACAGTGGGGAGTAGTAATGTGCATTGCCTCAATGATGACAGCGGTTACTATGTCTTCAATCAGGCTACAAAATGTATTAGGAGAAATACGTTATGACTATTTAAATAGCAGATTTTTTTTTATTTATCAGTTTGTATCTGATTCTAAATATAAATGATTAAACAGCCACAAAGGTCAAATCTGACACTTGTGCTGGCTGATTTTCAAAGTGCCAAAGGGAGCTTTCAGAATGATTTGCAGCTTCTGCATTTACATTAAAATGGCTCAGCAAATGTACTATGCAGCTCTCAAAAGTGCCCAAAAATAAATTTCTAAGTAATGACCATTCAAAGCAGCGGAAAAGAGATATTGCTGTACATATTTGCAGTGAACAGGATCTATCTATCTATCTACATTATCTTTGTATCTATCTATCTCACAATATTATCTATGCTAGTCTATCTTCCCAAAACTAATTTCTAAGTATCCTTAAATCAAAAATATTCTATCATATAGTAATCTATCTATCTATCTATCTATCTATCTATCTATCTATCTATCTATCTATCTATCTATCTATCTATCTATCTCTATCTATCTATCTATCTATCTACATTATCTTTGTATCTATCTCTCCCTATCTATCTATCTTTCTATCTATTTATCTATCTACATTATCTATCTATCTACCTACATTATCTATCTATCTATCTATGTATCTAAAAAATGGAAAAAAAAAAGTAGGAAAACGCTGCACTCACAAAATTTTGTTAAGATAACAGATGTGCTTTATTCCATGTCAAGCGACGTTTCGACTCCCAATGAGCCTTTCTTTTTTTTTTTTTTGCATTATCTGTGTATCTATCTATTTGTCTGTCTGTCTGTCTACATTATCTATCTATCTAATATCTATCTCATATCTATCTATTTATTTATCTATCTATCTATCTATCTATCTATCTATCTATTTATCATCTATCTATCTGTCTGTCCAAAAGAGATGCAGCACTCCAAATGCACATTGAAGGTGCCAGCAGATCATTCCTGACCAAGACCAACATATCTGAAATAGAAAAAATTCCAAGAATAAATGTGAAAAAGATTATCGTGCTTTATTCACCTATAGTCCATGCAATGTTTCAGCTCTACAATAGAGCCTTTCTCAAGCAGTGAAATATATGCAAATAAAGAGTATTTAAACGCAGAAAAGTGTTTAACATGCATAATTGACCATTTAGATAAAATGTGACAATAAATATAATACATCATAATCAACGTGTTCAGTGAAGCAAAAATCCATAAATATGTATAATTAGTGATAAAAGTAGTATATATAAAGTGCCAATATAATATTACATGCCATAAAACCGTGTATAAATACATAATTACATCTCATAAATCTATTATCAGCACATATGTAAACAAACTACATGATCGAAGATGAGGTAGTACTCACCATAAACACCATATGCCCATTACGACATGTAAACATTGTAATTGGCACATCTCAGGGACAAAACCCTCACATGACCGCTCTAGTCTCATTGCGCATGACAGCTCATTCATGGAGTGCTGTGGATTTATCTATCTATCTTTGTGTGTTCATGAATACATAAATTACAATATATATTTATATACCGTAGAGTATCTCACAAAGTAAGTAGCACATTTTTGTAAATATTGTATTATATCTTTTCTTGAGACAACACTGAACATAGGACACTTGATACAATGTAAAGTAGTCAGTGTACAGCTTTTATAACAGTATAAATTTTTAGTGCCCTCAAAATAACTCAAGATACAGCCATTAATGTCTAAACCACAGGCAACTAAAGTGAGTACACCTCTAAATGAAAAATGGAAAAATTGTGGCCAAAGTGTCAATATTATGTGTGACCACCATTATTTTCTAGCGCTGCCTTTCATCTCTTGGGCCTGGAGTTCACTAGAGATTTACAGATTGCAGCCACTGGAATCCTCTTCCACTCCTCCATGACAACATCATGGAGCTATGCCCCACAGATGCTCAATAGGGTTTAAGTCTGTAGACATGCTTGGCCAGTCCAGCAACATTACCCTCATTTTCTTTAGCAAGGCAGTGGTAATGTTCGAGGCGTGTTTCAGGTAGTTATCCTGTTGGAATACTGTCCTGTGGTCCAGTTTCCAAAGGACGGATCATGCTTTGCTTCAGTATGTCACAGTACATGTTGGCATTCATCATTCCCTCAATGAACTGCAGTTCCTCCCAGCCAGCAGCACTCATATAGCTCCAAACCATGTCACTCCCACCACCATGCTTGACTGTAGGCAAGACAAACTTGTCTTTGTACTCCTCACCTGGGTGCCGCCACACACGCTTGACACCATCTGAACCAAATATGTTTATTTTGGTCTCATCAGACCTCAGGACATGGTCCTGACATGGTCCATAATCCATGCCTTTAGTCGGCTTGTCTTCAGCAAACTGTTTGCTTTCTGGTGCCTCATCTTTAGAAGAGGCTTCCTTCTGGGACGACAGCAATGCAGAAAATTTGATGCAGTGTGCGGTGTATGGACCAAGGACTGACAGGAAGACCCCTCCCCCATTAACCTCTACAGCAATGCTGGCGGCATTCATATGTCTATTCTGAAAAGAGAATCTCTTGATATGATGCTGACCATGTGTACTCAACTTCTTTGGGCACATATGGCATGTGTGGCCTGTTCTGAGTGTAACCTGTCTTGTTAAATCGCCGTATGGTCTTGGCCACCATGCTGCAGCTCATTTTCAGAGTGTTAGAAACCTTCTTATGGACTAGACCATCTTTATGTAGAGCAACAATTCTTTTTTTCAGATTCTCAGACAGTTCTTTGCCATGAGGTGCCATGTTGAACTTCCAGTGACCAGTATGAAAGGGTGTGAGAGCAATAACACCAATTGTAACACACCTGCTCCCCTTTCACACCTGAGAGCTTGTAACAATATCGAGTCACATGATACTGGGGAGGAAAAATTACAATTTGTCCATTTTCACTTAGCTTAGCTTTTGGTGCCAGCGATTTTGATATTGATGACTGTGTGTTGAGTGATTTTAAGGGCACACCAAATTTACACTGTTATGCAAGCTGTACACTGAATAGTTTACAATGTACCAAAGAGTGATATCTTCAGTGTTGAAAGATGAAAAGATGTAATACAATATTTACTATATATACAGTGGGTACAGAAACTAATCAGACCCCTTTAAATTTTTCTCTCTTTGTTTCATTGCAGCCATTTGGTAAGATCAAAAAAGTTAATTTTTTTGCACATGAATGTACACTCTGCACCTCCCCCCATCTTTAAAGAAAACCCCCCCAGAAATTTAGATATTTTTGCAAATGTATTAAACAAGAAAGACTGAAATGTCACATGGTCATAAGTATTCAGACCCTTTGCTGGGACACTCCTATCGAACTCACATGCTGTTCATTTCCTTCCGATCCTCCTTGAGATGGTTCTACTCCTTCATTGGAGTCTAGCTGTGTTTAATGAAACTGATTAGGAAAGGGACACACCTGTCTATATAAGACCTCACAGCTCACAGTGCATGTCAGAACACATGAGAATCATGAGGTCTAAGGAACTGCCCAAGGAGCTCTGAGAAAGAATTGTAGCAAGACACAGATCTGGCCAAGGTACAAAAGAATTTCTGCAGCACTCAAGGTTTCTAAGAGCACAGTGGCCTCTATAATCCTTAAATGGAAGAAGTTTGGGACGACCACAACTCTTCCTTCACCTGGCCCTCCAGCCAAACTAAGCAATCGTTGGAGAAGAGCCTTTGTGAGAGAGGTAAAGAAGAACTCTAAGATCACCGTGGCTGAGCTCCAGAGATGCAGTAGGGAGATGGGAGAAAGTTCCACAAAGTCAACTATCACTTCAGCCCTCCACCAGTCGGGGCTTTATGGCAGAGTGTGCCGACAGAAGCCTCTCCTCAGTGCAGGACATATGAAAGCCCACATACGGTTTGCCAAAATGCACATGAAGGATCCCAGACTATGAGAAATAAGATTCTCTGGTCTGATGAGACGAAGATTGAACTTTTTGGTGTTAATTCTAAGCGCTCTGTGTGGAGAAAACCAGGCCCTGCTCATCACCTGCCCAATACAATCCCAAAAGTGACACATGGTGGTGGCAGCATCAGGCTATGGGGGTGTTTTTCAGCTGCAGGGACAGGACGACCGGTTGCAATTGAAGGAAAGATGAATGCAGCCGAGTACAGAAGTATCCTGGATGAAAACCTCTTCGAAATGCTCTGGACCTCAGACTGGGACGAAGGTTCATCTTCCAACAAGACAATGACCCTAAGCACACAGCTAAAATAACAAAACAGTGGCTTCAGAACAACTCTTTGACCATTGTTCAATGGTCCAGCCAGAGCCCTGACCTAAACCAATAGAGCATCTCTGGAGAGACTTGAAAATGACTGTCCACCAACGTTCACCATCCAACCTGAGGGAACTGGAGAGGATCTGCAAGGAAGAATGGCCGAGGAGCCCCAAATGAAAAACTTGTTGCATCATTCCCAAGAAGACTCATGGCTGTACTCGCTCAAAAGGTTCCTATACTCAATAATGAGCAAAGGATCTGAATACTTGAGACCATGTGATATTTCAGTTTTCTTGTTTAATAAATTTGCAAAAATATCTACATTTCTGTTTTGTTCTTTCAAGATCGGAGGGGGGGGGGTGTACATTAATCAGCAAAAAAATGAACTTTTTTTTATCTTACCAAATGACTGCAATGAAACAAAGAGTGAAAAATTTAAAGGTTTGTGAATACTTTCTGTACCCACTGTATATACTGTAAAGTGTCTCATATTCATTCACATGGTGTAGGATGATGTACAGTGAACTACAAACGTGGCAAATTTCTATGCCTATCCTGATTGGCATTGGGTCAGTTAAAAAGACAGTTGCCCCCAAATGAACAAATACTGGGAATGATGCCCAGCATAGAGGGCTAGAGAAATGGTACTGTGCAAATAGTGCCTTTAGCAGAGTTAGGCTTTGTTGCCTAATTGCCGCTGCTGATTTTGGAGCCATAAATGGCACTGACAAATTTCACCCAGGATACATCATACAATATAAACAGCATAAATACACAGGCATACATATACTTATACACATACATGCACACGCATACATACATAATTGCACTGTCATGTCCATGCCTACTTGGGCCTCAGCGCAGTCTTCTGTCTGGAAGAAAAAACGGAAGATGCTTTTTGGCCAAGATTTTGGTATTTGCTGATTTCTCAGTCTGATCACTGCCCTGCCAGATTCTGCTAACTATGATTGACAGGTTTCCTGCCACACCTGTCTGCTCCTGCTGATCCTGTGCTGAGCAACAGGTGAATTGAACGAAGTGTGTGACAGCTGTCTGCACCTATTCGGCGATGTTCTGGATGTCAGGGAGCCAGTCCAATCACACTTTGGACCAGGTCAGTGTATTACTATTTTAGATCACTCCTGAGTTCTGGTTCTTGGCTTATACTACTGCACGTTGTTGGTTTACCTTATGCTTCTTTTGGATGATGGATGTTTTGTCTGCCTTTTAACTTCATTTCTGCTTACTGTCTTGGAACTGTTGGTTCTTCCTGGTTCTGACCCATCCCTGCTGACTTCTCTACTATTGCGCTTGTCTGTCTTGTGTGTTTTAAGTTGCACTAATTCAAAGTAGGAACTGTCGCCCAGTTGTTGCCCACCATTTTGGGTTGGGTCAACAAGCAGGCTGGGACAGCTTTGGGGTTAATAGCGCTAGAGTGCACTGTCTGTCTGTCAGTCCCTGTATATCTGTGGTCCCTTACATGCACACAATAACTTTTCTTAGTCATCTCCTCCTTTTCTTTGCACACTTCCTACTGCATCCTGTGCTTTGAGGATCAGCCATGTTACTCCTTTATGCAGTCCTCTAAGCCTCCTCCTGCATACTCTGTACCCAGGCATCAATGCACATTGTGGTTTGGTTCTGTTTTTTTCCTGGGATTTGTGATAAAACTGCATTATGGAAAGAGGGTCAAGAAAAGACATTTTGAGTTCTAAGCAAATAGGGCAAATTGCTCCCCTGTCGTCCCAAAAAATTCAAATCCCTGGCCCCAACTTGAAGCCCAGGGCCTTTGGAAGTGCCCTGCATGGTTAGTTGGGATAGTTAAAAAAATAATTTGTGATATATTTTTGGGATATGTGGTACAAATGATTTTATTTAGCTTTTTAATTTGCCGCACCATTTTCTAAGACTAGTAACTATTTATTTGTACATCTGTGAACCTGTGTGAGGGCTTGTATTTTGCAAACAGAAGTGTGCTTTACAGTGGTGTCATTTTTGGATGCCTGCAAATTTTTGATCACTTTATATTCCAATTCAGGTACACTGAACAAAAAAATTCAGTTTTCTAAACTGTACACCCCTAAGTGATAAAGTGTGTGCAGAGATGTACAGTCCTGAAACAGTGTTTTCTGAGACAACAGGATCTACTTACCTCATGGTCAGTGCTCCCTGAGTTCAGCCCTTAAACACCCAAGGTGTTGGTTCAATTGATCCACTTTGTTCCTCTTTTCAATAACTTGTAGCAGTTACTTCTGACTTGCGTTGCTTCAACACATTCAATCACTGCAAATAGAGGGACATAAGCATATCTCTAAAATGATATATATAACATGGTGACCCATCATATAGATTTATACTGATCCCTTTATCTCTTATATAGTCAATGTATAGTTTTGACATAAAAGTATAAAAGTCCAGGAATTTATTCTGGTTGCCAGAATTTCTTTTCCCTAAAGTAAGGACAATTGGTTTTTTTTTTTTTGTCTTCTTCTGGATCAACACTATAGCACAATAGACTAAACTGGATGGACGTCTTTTCGGACAACGTAACTATAGGGGTAAAGATAACATACACATCCTACAACAAATTAAATGTTTTACCAAATGAGAAAAAAAGTCAATGGTTAAATCCATGGTTCTTAAGTTATGTTTACAGGCAGCACCTTGGCCACACTTAAAATTTTCTCTTGGGGCCGTTCTTTCCAGTGAAGTATAATGTGGACCCGTAAACCTACTTGTAACTAAGCTGCTCTGTAATCTCATCTAATCTTGACTTATGTTGTTCTTAAAATGCTGATAAAGTCTTTGCGTTCTGCTGTCTTTAACATGTAGGATTGGATAAATGCTTTTACTCCAGTGTTATTACTATTTTCAGTTTTATGCCTGTGTATATCTAGTATATATTTATACACACCATTTTGACACAGACCACATCGAATCTCATGTCCATGGCTTCTTTCAAGTTCCTGCCTTGTCTAAAGATAATCAGTGGTTTATGCAATGCAATCTCTTTTAAATCAGTATCACTTTCGATTATACGGCAGTTCTTGGAAACAGCAGATCTTATAACAAATCATGTTGGAAAGAGAATGTAAAGTGTCTTGTCGTGTTTTTTTTTATGCCTTCTGCTCCTATTACTTAATAAATCTACATGATTGAGGTTAAAGACTTCATCCTTGCTATAGACTTTTTCACGTGCTCCATGTTCCTTGTTACTCCTCCATTATCTCTTCAATCTGCCTGCAATATTCCTTCCCTTAAAGGAGTAATCCAGCTTTATTTATTTATCGACAGAATAACAGAAAACCATGTATTTTTGTAATAAACATTGTTTAGTGTTTCACTTACATACCTTTCTTATGACAATGCAGTAAATCCTTATGTCTGCATAGCTGAGTAGAACAGACTGTGCAGTGTAAAAATGTCATGGTCTACCTAAATAAGGCTTTAACATGGCATTAGTTATATATCATGAATCATGTAACCCCTGTTATTCAATTAGCAAGGGGTAGAGTGGGTGTAGGGGTCACAGTGGTCACAATAGCCAGGGGCCCTTGCACCATGTCTGTCAGCAAAGTGGGTGTATAAAGGGCCGTTCACACGGCTTATTTTGGGCACGGATTGCAACCGTATTGCATGCCGTACTGTGCTGCAATACGGCTGGAATCTGTCTCAGCCATTACGGTAATCCACTGCTCTCATAGAAAACTGTCTCTCCTTCCAGCTCGGCGAATCCGCCGGGCGGGGAGAAAGTGTCATGATCATTATCCCAGCGAGATATGCACCGTGGATAATGAAAGTCTACAGGGCCCACGGACAGCGCTCCCGCCCCTTATTTAAGCCAGAATTGCGAGCGAAATCCGTCCCTCTATTACAGCTTGAATAAGCCATGTGAACCGGCCCTTACTGTTCATGACTTTCCATTAGGTGAAACCATATGACCCTAGTTGCTACAGTCATGATTAAGTATTTCCTAGCTCTCATATCGTTCAGGATTATATACAGTATATAACCCTATGTACTACTACTATATACTACTATATATATAGCAAGTGAAGTAAGTATTGAACATGTCACTAATTTTCTAAGTAAATATATTTCTAAAGGTAGTATTGACATGAAATGTCAAAAACAACCCATCCAATCCACTCAGGCAAAAAAAAAATCAAACCATAAATTAAATTATGTGTAATAATAAGAGATGAAACAGGGAAAAAGTATTGAACACACTTACAGGCCATACAGGCCATAGATGTTGAGTGCATTACTTACTGTTGTCTTTGAAATAATTGTACCTGCTAATTGCAGGTCTGTCTGATGCTCCGCACAGGTGCTCCTTGGCTCTTGGACAACTCTTTTGATACTTTTTTTTTACTCCTTTATCTGAAAAATTATGTGGAATACCCAGGGCTGCATTTCCCACTAGGCACCTGTGGACGTGTGCCTAGGGCGGCACTGGGTGGCTGTTTCATGATCTTTTTTTTTTGTCTTTTTTTCCCTGAGCTACCCCACTCTCGCCCTCCAGAGCCGGCCCTGCGGTGGGGAGGGAGGGGTGAGGGGAGGATCATGGAGGTAGTGTCATTGGAGGCCAGGGCTGTTCCTACCGGCGGGCAAGGAGGGCAGCGAGTATCCTCTGTCTCTGCACAGCCATTATATAACAGCTGCGCAGAGTCAGAATCAGCAGTGGCCTACACTCAGTGCAGCTGTTCCTACAGTGAGAAGGCAGGATGGATCATTAACCTCCTGCCTTCTCCCGTGTATGTACAGCACTCAGTGACCCCTGTACATACACAGCAGCGTCGCAGGGGGCATGGTCCGAGGCTTTCCTCATGCCCCCTGTGACGCTGGGTCTCCTCGGTCAGAAGCTTAAAGGGGTTGTCTCGCTACAAGGATTGCTTTTTATGTTAAAGATCTTGCAAAACAAGTCACTTTGCAATATATGTCCATTAACAGTGTCCTACCCATTCCTAGATATCCCCTCTTGTATGGGCTGCATCAGCTCCTCAGGTCGCTATAGCTACAGACCTGTTTGATCTATCCTGATAAGCTGCCAACACTGGTTACTACAGACCTGGCTTCTACTGCAGCCTACTAGAAGCCAGTAAACACGCCCCTGAATTCAAAATGAAATCAAGAAAACAGGACTGAGATAAGATGAATCCAATGTAGTGCGACAACCCCTTTAAGCTTCCGGCCCAGGAGATCCTCGGAAGCTGTGTCCCGGCGTAAGCGAAGTGATGACCACACCGAAGAAACTCGCGCGGAGAACGAACAGGAAAAGGTGAGTTCCTTTTTTTATTTTCATTTAAACTTTACTGGGGGAATATGTATTAATAATAAACTAGAGGGTTCATATATATTAATAATAAACTAGATGGGCATATATATTAATAATAAACTACAGGGGCCATATATATTAATAATAAACTACAAGGGGCATATATATTAATAATAAACTAGAGGGGTCCGTATATACTAATAATAAACTACAAGGGGCATATATGTTAATAATAAACTAGAGGGGCCATATATATTTAATAATAAACTAGTGGGGGCATATATATTAATAATTAACTAGAGGGGCCATATATATTAATAATAAACTAGAGGGGCCATATATATATATTAATAATAAGCTGCAGGGGGCATATATATTAATAATGAACTACATGGGCATATGCTTATAATAATGAGCTACAGGGGGTATATATTAATAATAATTACCTACAAGGGGCATATATTTGTAATTATTACCCATAGGGGGCATACACCTAACTGCAGGAGGCATATACCTAACTAAAGGGGACATATATTTACCTGCAGGGGGCATATATATCTACCTGCAGGGGGCCTGTGTCTCCCTACAGGGGGCATATACACAGCTACAGGAGAACTATATCTACTTCCAGGGGTGCTATGTCTACCTTCAGGGAGATTATATATCTACCTATTGAGGGGTACATACTATGGACCTATATTTATACTTATTGGGGAGGCCTATTTAACTACCTATGTACTTAATAGGGGACCTAGATACCTACCCATTGGGTGACCTTTAAGTCTACCTACCTAATGGGGAACTTTACACTTACCTATTTGAAGACTGCCTCACTTAATTTACTAATAATCAACTAATGAAAGTCAGTCACTACTTTTGAATCATGGTTCAACCAAAAATTAAAAAAAAAAAAAAACTATTATAACTGGCCTGGACAAAAATGAAGGTACCCTTTTGATGCAAGAACTGCAAGTAAATGATTTCTGTAACCCTCAATAAGACTTCTGCACCTAAACACAGGTATTGTTGCCCACTACTTATGATCAAACTGCTGCAGCTGTCTCAGGTGTGAAGGTGCATTCTCCAGATCACAGGTTTCAGCTCCATCCACAGATGTTCAATAGGATTTAGATCAGGGCTCATAGAAGCCACTTCGGAAGAGTCCAAAGTTTTCTTAGTCATTCTTGGATGTTTTTGGAGGACCCATGACCTGCGACACAGTGCCAATCAAAAAGGTGACAATGTTTTGAACTTTTTACTTTAAGGATCCATATTTCACCATAAACTACAGCTTTGAACGGGAGGTTACCATCATTTTGTAGACAGATGCAGATTTTTCTCATGTAACTGCATTGTTACTGTTTTGCTCCCGGTGATGGAACAATCTTTTTCTTCTTGTATACTACAAATTACAAACTGTTCTCACATTCCCTTATTCCCTTATTGAATTGATTCTCAAGCAAAAGGTCACTGATTCAAATTGAGGAGCAGCTTGTCAGGGCTAGGCTGCACTCAGGCTGCAGGGATCAACAGGCTGCAGCAGCTAATTTGCAACCCCATCCTGATACACTTGCTGCTGGCAGCTCCGTGAGTGACAGACGCCCAGCCACTCCGGACAGGGGGCGTGTCGCACCAGCCAATGGGAGGACCCGGAGGCCGCTCCAATCGGTTACAGGGGCGGTATCCAGGAAACACATTTAAACTCGCTGCTAGCTGAGTGCTGCGCCGGTGATATTTCTTTGCTGCCTTCATACCTGTGCTTATTGCGTGTTTGTTTATCCGTGTACCTGACCTCGGCTTGTTCTCCTGATCCCGGCTTGTCTTCTGTTCTTGTACCTCGCTCCGGTTCGTGTTTGCTCTTGGCTTGTTTACGTTTATTCCTCTGGTTCTGATTTGTGGCTTGGCGTTCCTGATTTGGTTTTGACCCGGACTGTCTGACTATTCTTCCTCCCGACGGCCCCAGCACTCTTGCAGTGCAGGGACTGTCGGCCAGTTGCCGTCTGCTGCCTAGTGCAGCACGTCAAGTAGGCAGGGACAGTGGGCTGGGTTCCATTCAGGGCTCACTGTACCTCCCTGGACGTGACACAGCTACGTATGATGAAGATTTCCCAAGAACAAAGAGCATCATCCAAGAAAATGATCAAACTGCATTATAGGAGTGTCAAGACAGTTGGAAGAATGTGAAGTCTGTTCAGCCATTCAAAATCCAAGAGGTGAACATCCAGGCAAAATATCAGAGTCAACGAGTCAACTCTTCACAAGGTCTATTAGTTCTGGTGCGACAAAAACGGCAGTAGAGGTGGCTCGTATGCTTCATAAGAGTGAGATCACAGATGTCCATGCAAGCACCATGTGACACACATTACACAATGTCTCGAATGGTGGCCAAAAACAAGGTGAAAAAGCCTCAACTTCAATATCCTCAAAGGAAGCGTTGGCTTGACATTACAAAAAAGTATGAAAAATAGTCAGATGAAGTTTGGAAACGTGTAATTTGAAGAACTGAGTTGAAAGTCAATAGAGTAGACTTTGATGGGTGCAAATAGGTCTGGAGGATTCAAGGGAAAAGGGGGCTAGTGGATTGAGAAATTGAAGGAAATGTCAAGTTCGGTGGAGGAAACTTGATGTTATGGTGTTGTTACACAGCCAATGGCGTTGGATACTTGACCAGGATCGATGATGGTCTAAGTGCTGAGCTATATGTGAGTATCCTGAAAGATGAGTTATATTATAAACTCAAGTACTATGGCTATTAAAATGATGACATAGTGCTCCACCAGGGCAATGACCTGAAGCATACTGTATGTCTCAACTGAAAAAAAAGGAACTGATGAGACTGAGCTCTGAGTGAACTAATTAGATTTAACAAGATGAGCTGCAGTAAACAAAAGGTACAAGTGCAGTGAGGACTGAAAAGCATCCCTTTGTCTGTAATCTTGTTATAGATAACAATCTCCTGCACTGTCAGCTTGAAGTTAATATATGATAATCACTGGTGTAGAACAACCCACAGCCTGAAAATAAGTGAGTGCAAAACTGCCTGTGAGTCAGTGAAACAGTGTGCTGAGAAAATCCCTTTAATTCTGGGGTCTGGTTAAAGGTCTAAAATAACAGTTGGGTGTAGGGTTTAGATTAATTTTGGGGTTTGGAATTTTGAAAAAAATTATGGCCAAAGAGGGCACATTACAATGGCAGAATTTCCATGTCAGTCATCCAATTTCTGATATGTTTGCATTGTATTCTGGAGATATTTTGCCCCAAATTATCTTTGTTCTAGACTTGTGATGGAGCAGCCTGTAATGTCACCAAAGAAGGGAATTCTGCATATTGCAATTGGTTTGATGTAGGCTAGAGTGGGGTGAGAATTGTATATAATTCTGCCATTCTTCACAAAAAAAGAGGGTATGGTCTCTCACAGTCAGCTTCAACTGAAACGCATGACAGTACAGTACAGCCATAGACCATACTACAGCTTTCGACAGCTTGAAATTGATTTTGTTTAATGCTTGGGTAAAGGTCACATGAAGTGTTGTTCACATGACTGGCTCAATGTTTAACCCTGAGGGTATGTTCACACAATGTATACATCATGTGTTTCAGGAGCTTGCACTGATCAGTGCGTACTCCCGAGGCGCTATGGATAATCGTAATTGCGGGTTGCATTTTGCCGCGTGTTAAGCGAAATATGCGGAGAAATGCGAAAATGCCAAAATAAGCCTTGTGAACATACCTTAACCAAGACTATAATATTTGACTGTGCAGAGACAGGTATATATTGCACTGATATAAGAAAGGAACATGAGCAGCATTTTAAACCTATGTATATTCCGAAATTTTAAGTTTTTCTATTTCATAAAATAAGTTCATAAATGGAACAAAATTCCCATGTGTTTCTTAAAATATAAAGAATGCTGCAAAAATGTAAATTGGAAAGATAGCAAGACTGAGAAAGATAGATCTGTCTTCATTAGAGTATTAGGCTCTTGATGAGTCAACCATTTAGTGAAAGCTTTCATAAACACCTGGAATCGCCTGTATAAACTAAATAAAACCAATATAATTGAATTCTATTATAACATAAAATTATTATGGGAGAGGTCAAAGGTCATATGGTTACACGAAAGGGAAACCCGTAACTTGGTTAAACATATCTTTCAGAAAATGTTTGAGGTTGTTACTATAGTTGTCGTATAGATAAGAATTATGTTTACTTTCCAAATGTAATTCTTGTATAAAGTCTATACAAATGTAAAAACATAAGGACGACAGGTCAAGATCATGACTGGGAGATAAGTCCTGCTTGCTATTAATCACACTGGTTTTGCTATGAATCACACTGGTTATTCCCTCTATTATCAGACATTCATGGTGGAGTTCAAGAAAGAAGAACATTACAAAGTTTTATTACTGACTATGAGACACCCACACACTACAATATGACATGTCATGATATTTCTTCATTTGAATGTTTATTACCTACTGTATGTCCATTGAAGTTAACATATTGTGCAATTTGACATAAATATTTATATCTACTTTGTCCCAGTTTTAATTAACTTCATATTAAATCAAATATCAGGACTTGGCAGTGTTTAGAGTTCTTTTTTTTTTCCAGGTGCCAATTATGATCTTGATCAATGTTTCCTAACAATGGATATATACATTAGATGAAAAGTGGATTCGTTGAACCAGTTGAGCATCTAAAGTGGTTGGGGGTGTTCAAACTCTTCTATGATAGCACATGTTGGAGGAGAAAAGAATCGGGCAGTTGGGTATCCACAAGCTTGATCCTTTTTGCTGCTAGAGATGTTAATAAGTGCCTTATACTCCTCTCCTTATTTTATACGAAATTAAGAACATGCATGGATGGATTGAGAGGAAATGCGTTTGACAAATGAGTCTTTGACCAGCAGCTAAATAATGTGAATTGCCTAAGCCTTTGTAGTTTGAGAGTGATAAGGATTGAGACACTTTTTTCTAAATTTGCATAGTGCTGTAATAATAAGCCACAGAGCAGCAAAATACACCATGCTACATAGCATCTGGGTGTATAGTTTATGTTGAATGCAGATACCTTTAGAATCTAAATACTATGGGCGACATGTATGAAACTTGGCGCAGACACGCCAGTTTGATATAGAGAAGTGTAGAATACGACAGTATGTATGAAAGAGTGGTATGAGCCAAACTTTGTCTCAGCCATGGTATGCATTTTTATGGCAGTATTGCACCAAACTTTGGCGCATTCTTGGCACATTCAAAAGTGTTGTGTCTAGTGCAGACTGTGCCAAGTTTTGTCATACGACTATTCATACAGTACATCTGTCAGAGAGGGCGAAGGGCATGTCCCCATGGCAGAGGACAAATACCAGTCGGTTTATCCGACCGGTATTTGTCCAGTTTGTGTGCCGTGCACACGGACGCGGGGGTGGAGGAGAGGCTTTTCTCCACGATGATCCAAGAAAAGCCTTCCCCCTTCCCATTGCCATGCACATATTCTGTCCGAAAACCGGACCGAAGAATGTGCATGTTCAACCTATGCCGGGCGGCCCGCGGGTGGAAAAACCGCCGGGCGGAGAAGCTGTGCAGTGGGGACTGCTGCATGGGTTTTTCATAGAGCCCCATTGTGCTCGTTTGCAGCCGGTTTTTCAGACGGTCTGCAAAACCGCAAACCGTCTAAAAAAACTTGCCGAAAGCAGTTTTTTGGCTTAAAGGGGATGTCTCATGTCGAGAGTTAAGCCTACCTTTGTCCGTTTCATTCTCTGATTTTGAAAATCGAGGGCGGCTTTGCTTTTTCTTCTAAACCCCTTACACTCCTCTGTCCCTAGGTTGACGTCATTCACTGTGTACTGCTCGCTGCAACCGCATACATGCAGAAAGTTCATTTTGCATATAGCCACCAGGGAACAGAGCTTCATGATATAGGTATAAACAATAAAATAAATAGAATTATGAATGTTTATGTCCCTGGATCACTGAAGTTACCTCTAACTCCTGCCTGCATTCCTCCCCATGATTTATTTGCATCCACGGAGAGTGGATGAA
This sequence comes from Phyllomedusa bahiana, assembly GCA_025379985.1. Taxonomy (NCBI): domain Eukaryota; kingdom Metazoa; phylum Chordata; class Amphibia; order Anura; family Hylidae; genus Phyllomedusa; species Phyllomedusa bahiana. Next base: position 32,104 of record JAODAL010021679.1, read on the forward strand.
ACAGTTGGGTCCGGGCACTTAATCTTCTGGATCATAAAACACATAGTTCTACTGTGAGTAAAGCTAATGTGTAACACTTCAACAACACCTGCCTGTTACTCTCCCCCCTCCCCACATGTGTAAGGCAGTAATAAATCATTAGCAGAGACATTAGCAGCCCAGCGCTTCAGCAGTTAAAATCGGGAGGGGAGGAGGGAGGACAGGCAGCCAGCTGAATGCCTTAACTCACTGCTCTGTGCGCTCTGTGCTGAGAGCAGGAAGACAGGACGGAGAAGAGAGGGAGTGCGCCTGGGTGAACAGGCGCGCTCCCGCCCCGACCTGTATGAAAAAAAACAGGAGCCGGGGCAGCCAATAAGAAAGAACAAGCAGGTCGGTAAACCATAGGGACCTGAGCAGGCTCAGGTGCCCCTACAAGAAGAGATATCTGGAAAACAGGGGGACAATGGTAATTGATCTACATTGGAAATTTTGATTGTTTTTAAAGATCTTTAAGCTGAAAAACAATCTTTGTAGTGAGACAACCCCTTTAAAGTATGCCAGAAAGCTGACATTACCTTTAGCTCACATTCAGCATTGTTATATTCGCTGGGTCTGCAAAGTTTTTTTTGTGGAGGAGACGACGACACTGTATTACATCTTCTGGATTCTGAACAGTTTTAGTCTATTAACCACTGTCTACTGCTACCCTGCCTATACCCATAATGCAGAATGCCTGTTTATGCTTTCAATATGGCACCCCCTAGGGAAAAAAGAAAGCTGAAAACATACAATTAAGAAATAGGTGATTAATACCAATAATAATAATCTAGAATAATGAATAGGTTAATGCCTATTCCCTGGCAGCTTACACTACCGATTGGGTTAATAATAAACTGTTGTTTCGTCTAAAAGGTTCAATGCCAACATTTCCGGTAGTTTAAGGCACTGAAGGGGTTATTGATAGCATGTAGCCTGTGGCAGTAAAAGGATTAATGTCTGCATCACTGGAAGTATATAGTAGTACAATGGTAATTGTCAGTATCTCTGGTAGTCCACATATGTTAATGAAAGGGTTAATATAAGCATCTTTAGAGGTTTAAGGCAATGAAGAGTTTATTGGTACATGCCTGATGATGGATTAGTCACCTCTTGAGACTTTAGTGTTGTTGTCATTAGATAATTTAATATGTCTGTCAACCACCTTTGTTTAGTCCGCACCTCATAAATGTTACACAACCTGTTTTTTCTATATATGTGTCAGCCTAAGAATTGTTCCTGTATTGCATCTTCCTTATATACATGGTGTATAAAGGAAGAAGTCAATCGCAGACCAAATAAAATTTCAACAAATGAACTTTACCAATACAGTTATAAACAGGGGCCTTTACCAACAATGGTAATATCTCTTTTAAAGACAAAACATGCACTACTCACAAAAAGTTAGGGATAATTTAATTTTGGCTGAAATTTCAGGATGAACAAAATGTCTTGAAAATATTTTGAATGCACTAAAAAAGATTTAACTGTAGAATGCACATGTCCAACTGTTCAGTGTTTCAGTACTTTTTGCACAACTTGCTGATCTCTAACAAGTAGCTTAATGGCAAAATTCACAACTTTAGAAGATCAATTTGAATTGGGATTTAAACAGTCCTCCTCATGTTTACATTTTGACATCATGAGATCAAGACAACACCTTACAATTAATGAACAGTACCTCGCCATTGCGAGGCTTCAAGCAGGGTGCTCTCAGACGGAAGTGGCCACTGAGCTTAGCGTGTCACAGAGTGCAGAATGTCATCAGCAGGTTGCAGAGATACAGAGAGACTGGAGGAGTCACAGAAAGGCAAAGAAGTGGACGTCCTTTGGCTACGTCACACACTGATGACTGCTTCATTGTAAACAATGCCCTACGGATCCGGATGATGAATGCCGCACAACTCCAGGCACGTTTAAGGAAGGTGAGAGGCGACCAAGTGTCATGTCAGACCATTCACAACCATTTACCTCAGAGTGGTCTGTGCTAATAGCTTAGCGTCCGGTATCAGCTTGGGACCTTAAGAAGGGCGCCCTTCCAGAAGAGTGGGATGCCATGCTTCAGCAGTCAATAACTTGACTTGGGAACAGCATGAGATGTCATTGTCAAGCTGTAACTGATGCTCAAGGCCACATTTTTTGCTGGGTTCACCCTCCCCTGTTGTTGAATTTCTCATCTCAATGTAATAAAGCGAACATTACATGCTATGACTTAAATGCCCTACTTTCAGGATAAAATATCACTGGGGAGTGAAATTTTATGTTCCCATAAACTACATCAAATAGCCCTAACTTTTTGTGAGTAGTGCATCCTGTCATTTAGAACACGCATTTTCTATAGTGGCGCATTTTCGGCATATCTCGTGTTAGACATATTTATCATTTGTTTTAGGCACTTTTGTGCCTCTTCCAACAAGGTTTTGGCTTTTTTTAAAACTTGGTGTGGTTTTACCAGAAAGGACATAGCCTAAAATATGACAAGGTGTGCCAAAGTTCTGGCATATAATTTTAATGCAAAGTAAGCCAACCATTAATTGGTCTAAAAAAAAAATAAAAAAAATCAATTAGCCAAGTCTAATTAAGATGCACCAAAATTATCAATCAGAGTAAAACACTACGATAAATTTGTAGACACAAGAAAATAAAAAGAGAAAGTGGTGTTCTTATGTGCAAGTAAGTCCAAGTGAATAAAAACAAGAAATGTTAGAAGGTGCTCACCTGATGGTTTTGTGTGACTTAATTTAGAGGCAGAACACTCAATAATCGCATGGGTAGCTCTATCCAAGCTTCTAAAACAGCTGCCTCGTGGTCCCTTCCTCCGGAGCCAAAAAATGGCGACAGGCAGGCAATATGCAGGTAGCGATGAGAAAAATGGTGGACCGGGCGCTTGTTTCTCGGAATAAATCCTCGTGCGGATTCCAAATGGATAAAAAGTAATAATTTATTCCATAAAAATGTGCAAAGGGAGTCACCTAAGCATATTAACTGGTATATACCAACTACGATAAATTTGGTACAGCAGTTTTAGGGACTAATAGACCAACTGCTATCATTCAGACTCCAAGAGAATTGAGGATGGATATGGGCAACTTGTAGTGTTCTTTGCAAGCCACCTCTACAGCTGTAAAAGCTGATTGAATTGTCCACCTGGGAGTATTTGACTGGTGCTGTAGAGAAAAAGTCAGGCTGTTATGGGAAACCTTTTGGGAGCAAGTGATGGAATGCTAAAATCTGGGGGAAGCTGTATTTAAGTCCAGTTTGGGGATTGAGGAGGAATCTCTTATCTTGTAAGCTGGTGGATACAGGGGTATAGCTAGAATTCATAAGGCCCCATAGTAAAATGACATAAGCCCCACCTAATGGCAATAAACTAAAACAACAGCACAAAGTAGCAATAATTAAAGGTAAACAACTAAAGGAGAAACGTGTATTCGCGGCGAACGCAAGAGTTTTGCGCCAGAACCGGCGCTTCTTCAGAGATCAAGGCAATGCATATCAGGTTAGTTGCGATTCAACTTTTGGTCTCCCAACTGATCAGCCCATGGTGCTTGGATAAGTTATTTGGCCTCAGATTGTTTACACTGCTCATTCACTCACACGTCAGACATTAAGTAAGGGTGCATTCACATGGAAAGTTTTTGGGTGCGTCTTTAATGCATTTTTTTGCAGAAATAATTGTGTATTTCTGCAAAAAATACTCAGATTTTGTCACTTTTTTTCGGAAATACACAGCAATTAATGCCGTGCATTTCTGCAAAAAACATCATCAAAACAACATCAAAAAATGTAGGAAAGCACCCAAATGACTGTGAAAGGTATGCAGAAACTGGCATAGTTCCTTGGTGGAGTAACAATAAGGCCTGTTTATTGTTTTTGCATATATTAGCAGGTCTCCTCAGTAAATGAACACTGCAATACCCTGCAGAGTTTTAAATATCCAACAACAGTGCTACCTGGAGTGAACACAGCTGTTAAGCTTCATTGCCTTAAAGAAGTATTCCCTTCCCATTGATTAGTTTTAAACATGTAGCAAAAATATGCTATGCTCTGTCTCCACAGGACTGGCTTACAGTCGGATTTTAAAGCAGATTCAATATTTAGAATCCGCCAAAATCCGACTGTAAACCATCCCCTAACCTCCAATAGAAAACCCCACTTTGCGGGCAAAAGCTCAAATTTTTTCTATATTTTTAGTTTTCCCCCCTGCAGCATTACTAAGCGCATTACAGTTTGAACGGGTTAAAAACCCCAAATTTATGCCCCCGGTAGAGCGGGTTTCATAAGTAAGTTTGGGTTGAATTTCTAAAAATTTCTTTTTCGGTGACTTCCCCAAATTTTTCCGAAAAAAATTCGTTTGGGCCCTAAATTTATTTTCCCACGAATAAAGGGTTTAAAAAACAGCAAATTTCAAGGGCCCCCTGCCCAACCCCTGCAGGGGGGCTGTAAAAACTTGTCCCATGTTTAAATATAAAGCGGGTTTGGGTTTTGGTCTTCATACAATTTTTGTGTTTTAGTATGAAAACCGCCATGACGCCGCCGCTCATAAATCGTTTCACTATTTTAATTCCCTGGGCATTTTAAAGAGGGAAAAAACTGCCCCCAAAAAAACTAAAGGGGGAAATGTAGCCTGATAAAGCCCAGCCACCCCGAAAGCGGGAAAAAAACAAGCGGGGGGCCCTCAGGGGGGAAACCTTAATGACAGAGGGGTGGAGGTAAAGGGGCGGCAGCCACAGCAGCATGAGGTCAGAGGTGGCAAAATGACATTCGGAGGGGGAAAAAAACAGGAGAACCAATTGGCACAATGAAAAAGTGGGGGGGCAGGGCAGCAGCACATAAAGGTCAGGCAGGGGGCAAAAATGAATTCGGGGGTTTGGCAAAAACAGGAGTGGGCCACAGGTGGCAAAATTTACACAGTGTGGGGGCAGGGGCAGCAGCAGCTTTGGGGTCGGGGCCGTGGCACAATGACATTCGGAGGGGGCCCAAAAACGGGAGTAGGCCACAGAGTGGCCAATAAACAGAGAGGGGAGGTCACAGCAGAAAGCAATAAAGGGTCAAAAGTGGAAAAATGAAAAACAGTGTGGAGGTCACCCCGCAGCAGCATGGGGGCAGACAGGGGCAAAATAAACATTCTGGAGGGGGGCAAAAACTGGAGTGGGGGGCAACAGAGGGGCACAATGACATATTGGGGGAAAGGGCAGGGTAGCAGCAGCATGGGGTTTCGGGGCAGTGGCACAATGCCCTTTGTGGAGGTGTAAAAAAACAGGAGTAGGCCACAGAGGGGAAAATGACACAGTGTGGAGGTAAAGGGAGCAGCAGCATGGGGTCGGGCCCCAGTGGCAAAATTTACTTTTCCGGGAGGGGGCAAAACAGAAAGTAGGCCAAAAGAGTGGCACAATACAGAGAGGGGGAAAGGTAAACGGTGGCGCGAAATGGGGTCGGGAACAGTGGCAAAAAGGATATTCTGAAGGTGGAAAAAAACCTGGAAAAGGCCACAGATGGTAAAAAAATGACAAGAGTGGAGGTGACGGCGGCGGGACAACGGGCAGGGAGGTAAAAGAGTGGCCCCAATGACAGAGTTTTGGGGGTTGGGGGGCAATACCAGTCCCCGGAAAAAGATGGTTGGTGGCAGATGGAGAAATTGCCCAGAAGATGTGTGCATCAGGGGGGTGGCGGCATCAGAATAGGGGGCTGAGGCAGGAAGTTTGCCCCCCAGACTCATTTCTCAAAATTTTTGGGTGGGCGTAAAGGTGATGTAGTTTACCCTAAGGCTTTGGGGGTGTGTGGAAATCCTGGCCGATTTCCACGCCTGTTTAAAACTTGAGAAAGGTCACCCTTTTTTCCACATTTCCCGGGGACAAGGGGGTTTCCCCTTTGGGGTAACAAAAGGCCCCCCCGCCGAAATTGAAAAAACCCGCTCGATGCCACACTACGGGCCCCGGGCAGGACAGCTTCTCCTCGAAAACCCCGGGCAAGTTGGGGGCCACACATCCATTTTGGGCGGGCCCATTAGTCCAGCAGATTCTTTTTAACTGGGGGTGGCAGAGTTTTGTCCAAGTGGGGCCCCAAAATTTTGGTTTTCAGGATTTGCCCAGTACTGCTGCTGTTTGCGGGCGACTACCCCCCCTCACTAGGGGTAAAGGGAAAACGGGCTCATCAGTGAACCCAGACTTAGGTTCTGCAATGGGAGCTGGTACTGCCCCTACCCCCTTTAAACCCTTCCCCCACGACCGCCGCGGCAGTGTAGGGAGAAACGAGGAACCCCCCAGCCCGCCCCTGCCCGGGAGGGACAAATGCCGCACATAGAGGGGGCCAACTGACTACGGAGGATTTCCCTATTAGTTTTTTGAGTTTGTCCCCCCTCCCAGCAGCTGGGAAAAAGGCTCCCATTTTTGGCCCTTTGGGGAGGGCCCAATAGGGTGGAGAGCCAGAAGTCCCTCCCTCTGGGCCCATGCTGACTATTCCCGGGTTTCACTAGCCCGGCAAATCACATGCTGGGGCCCCCTTTCACAAGTGACTCCGAGGGGCTCCCTGCCTCCATCTCCACGTATATTTCCAGGTGCTTGAGGGTCCCTCTGCCTCGCAAACCCCCAAAAACCCCTCTACCTCCTCCCGCTGCCCCTGCCCTCCTCTCTTTTCCCCCCCCTGGGGAAAAATCCAACCCATTTCACCAGACAATTGGGGGGGGGGGGGTTTTTTGCCCAATGTCCTCCTCCTCCTCCTCCCCATTTTCAATTTCCCCCCCAGACTCATGTGGCCCGAGAAAATTTAATCCCCCAGTCTTCCCTCCCCTTTCCCAGACAGATTTTTCAGCATTTGTTCCCGGACTGAACAGGGAAAAGAACGTTATTCATCCCGTAGGGTTCCCGGCGAAATGACAAATAACGTGGCCCCTCAATGGGGCCCCAAAAAACGGCAGTTCACCAAAGAGTGCCATTGGCCCGACAAACAAAGTTACAAAAGGGGGGACTCCTGTCCCCTGGGTCCAAAAAAAATCGTTAATGGCCCCTTTTTTCTGTTTATTTCCGTCCCGGTCCAACAAGTGCAGGCCCGGAATTCCAAAGGGGGGAAAAAATTGGGAAAAAAAAAAAAATCCCCAAATGTGGTTTGGGGGGGGCCGTTCTGCCCCTTCCCAAATCGAGGGGGGGTTTCCTGACTTTGTAGGAAAAGGAAAGAAGGCTGCACAAGGGTTTTTTGGCCCCTTTTTAGAACTTCTGAAGAAACGTTGGAAGACTTTAAAAACCTTTTTTACAACCAAAATTTAAAAACATGCGCCATGCGGGCCAGGAAAATCCCTCCCGGGGCAGGGATGGACCCCAAGGGTTTCTCCCCTTGTCCCCTCACCATGGTTCCGAAATTTTCAGTTGGCGCGGGGAAAGCCACTAAATCGATTTCTTTTCTGCAAGACGCCCGGGGGAGTTCCTCCCCCCGTGTGACTTCGTTCGCCAGGCAAACCAGGGTAGAAAATGCTGACACCGCTGTGGGGCCCCTTTAATGTTTTATGATGGAGCCAAAATACTTGTGGGGGTTTGGGTGATGGTGGTTTGGGGGAAAGGGGGAGGGGGGCGGGCATTGGCCCCAAAAGAGCCCCCAGTTTTTACAACGGGAGGAGAAACGGGGTCTCCCCCCGTCCCCAAATTTTTTGGTGTGCCTGGGGAGGAAGCAAATTTACCCCCCGTGGGGGGCCCAAAGGCCCTGTTCTGGCCCTGAACAAAGTTTCCCGCTCCATCGCCAAAGGCCCGCCATGCACCTTGGAAAAAAACCCCATAACCCCAAGGACTGGCCCACCTTTTGTTTTAAAATATTTTTTAAAGTTGGGGGTTTCTTTCCTCCCCACTGGGCCTTTTTTTGGGAAAAAAAATTAACCTTTGGGAAACCCCCCCATCCGGGTCGGGGGGCAACCATTAAATTCTCTGAACGGTGGGAGAGTTCACCATTTGGGAAAAGGGGGGGACTGCAGTCCAACAACTTGGACAGGAGCACGGTCCCGCTCGGCACCCTTTGGAGGTTTGGGCGCATATTGTTGTCTGTTTGCAATCGCCCCTGAACGACTGCTGGGGCCCAAAGAGTTTGCGAGGAGCAGGAGCAAACGGACCCCGGGGGGAAAAGATGTCAAAAAAACAAACTCCCCTTTTGCAGGGTGGTGAGCCTTATGGCTGCATGGATGCGTGCCACCCGGGCCTGCTGGGGCTTTCGGCGCAGGATGGGGGCCCCAAATCTGGGGCCCAAAAGTTTCCCCCAGGGCCCCCGGGAAAGGTGACGCTGCATGTGTTGGGCGCAGGGGCCCTGGGCCAACTTAGCTCCCTGGGCCCCGCTTCACTTTCTGCCCACGATTCCAAATTTACCCATTTCGGGTCCTCCTTTCCGGGGTCTTTGCAAAGAACTGCCACACCCACAGAGCCGGGTTTTACCGCCCCCAAACCCCCCTCCCGCACTGATGACACCCGCCGCTGCTGCCCCCCCGGCCCGAGCCCCCCGTGCCGCACTTTTTTGGGCCTCAAGCGGGTTTTTTACCTCGTGGGCCCCGGGGGCTTTCCCCAACCCCACACTGCTGCTACCCTGACTCCACGGCCCCCAAAAACTCACTTGCTGGCTGCGCCCTGCCTGAGCGCGCAACTGAACCCCCTCTTCTTTTCCCCCCGAAAGATGAAGCCCTTGTTCACCCGGCCCCAAATTTCCCGGTCGGCTACATCATCATCCCATTTGGGGTTTTCCAAACTCACTGCGTCCTCATCACCGGTCCCTTTGGGATACAGGCTGACCCCCCAAAACAAAGACCTCTTAAAGCCGCTTTTCCACATCTATAAAATTTGCCGCCTATTCAAGAAACAAAGGGGGTATTGGGGCCCCCCCTTTTTTTCGCTGCCAAGTAGCTGCGCTGCCCCTCCCTCAAATTGTTCATCCTCGCTATTTAGTGGCACTGAAACCCAGAACCCCATAAAAGATCCTGGCTGAGGGAAAATGGATGGGACAAGGGGTTAAAGGGCATTGAGGGCCGCGAAACCCCCTCCCGGGCCCTGCCAAAATAAGGGTTTTTTGGGCTGACGTTCCCCCCCCCGACTCTTGGCTGGGGTTTTCAAAAATGTCCTTTGGGGGGGAAGTGGATGACCTAGTCAACCAATCAAAACCATTGGGGTTTCTGAAAAAACACAGGCCGTAGATGACCGCGGCAGGGGTTTTGGGGCCCCCCGAGTGACCCCTGCTGCGACGCCCCCCTTGGGGTTTTGGCCAAACCCGGGGCCGCTCCAGGAAAGTTAGTTTTTCCTCTTCCACTCGCAAAAGGGGAAAGACCTGCCACCCCCCCTGTCTGACATACCCCTTTTTTTTTAAAAAAAGTCAGACACTGTTTGATGAAGGAAAATCCCGTTAAATTTTATTTAAAAAACACAACCCGTAAATTTTACTCCAAATGAACCCCCTAACAAGCGTGGGTAACCCTTTTATATAAATTCCCCCTCCACAAAAAACCAGGGGAAAAAATTTTCTTGTAGTGTCGTTTAAAAACCCTGTTATTTTTCTGAATGTAAAAGGGACCAAAAAGGCTTAATTAACCTTCCCGGGTATGAATTTAAAACTACAAAGGGAAAAATTTATTCTTTGGCGGGGAAAAAGAACGTTTCTTTTACTAAATACAACTGCAGAAAAAAAACTTAGTTAACCCCTGGATGTAAATTGGCCAAAAAAAATTGAGCAAAAAAACAACTACCCCGCTTTGTAGCGTGTTTTCTATGGTGTTAATTTTTTCGGGACAAAAGCAAGAGAAAAAAATTGTAAAATTTAAACCCTTTGGTTATAAAATTAAAAGCCCACAGGAAAAATGTTTTTTTTTTCCGTTTAAAAAGATGGGTTTCTTTTTTGTCACCACAGCAGCAGAACAAAGCTTAAATTTAACCCCCGGATGGGAATTTTTTGCAAAAAATTTGAGCAGCCCCAAAAAATACCACTTTGTAAACGGTTTTACAATTTGGGGTGGATTTTACAGTACACAAAAAAGAAAAAAAAGTGTAATTTTCCCCTTTGGTTTTTGAATTATGCCCACAGGGAAAAAAAATTTTTTCCGGTGGGAAAAAAAAGGGTTTTTTTTAGTCCCCCACAGCACAGAAAAACGCTTAATAAACCCCTGGATGTAAATTGCGCAAAAGAAAAATTTACAGGCCAAAAACAAAAAACCCCCCTTTTTAGCGTGTTACAATTTGGGGTGTATTTTAGCTACACAACAAAAAAAAACTTTAATTAACCTTTGGTTATGAATTTTTGCAAAAGGGAAAAAAAGTCCTTTTTTTTCCGGGGAAAAAGGCCCGGGTTTTTTTTAATTTACCACAGCAGCAAACAACGCTTTTAATTTAAAACCCCTGGATGTAAAAAATTTTTGGGAAAAAAAATTTAGCAGCCCCAAAAAAGAAGGGGGTAAATTTTTTTATTGTAAAAACGCTGTTTTTTTTTAAAAGAATTTCACCGGAACAGGCCTTTTTGATCACCCTTGGATAATTTAATGTGCTGGGAGCAGATTTGCATTAAAAAGTAATATGCAGCTGCACTGGGCGCACACTGGACTTTAGATCCAAAACCCCACAAAATCAAAATAGAACGAAGAAAGCAGCCCCCAACAACTGAGACACCCCCCAAAAAAACCTGATAAAAAAAAGAGTTTTTAGTAAAATACATTAGCACCCCCGGGAGCACCTTACCTCTCATACAGTGGAGGAGTGGAGCTCCCGCTCGCCCCGGACTATATATGCGTGACGTCACGAATCCCCCGTCATGATTGGCTTCATCTCTTCACAGTCACAGGCATGCCTTCTTCCTCCCAGATTTTTTGCCCCCTGTAACGCCATGTTTCGCACCATTTTATCATCAAAAAACACCAAGTGCTCCAAGAGTGAACTTCTTTTTCTACACCAAGGACCGTGGCTGTTCATAAATCAGGAGCATTCTAAGCCTTTAAAAAGCGCATTAAATTTGGGGCCAAAATTGACAGTATAAACCGGTGCGACATCCGTTTTAAATGCTTTAAGAGGGGTGTAGAAGGGCCAGTATGTTGAAAGTTCTCGCAGCACTTTTTACGTGTTCCCCTTCTAAAAGGGGACATTTTTCCAAAAACCAAAACCAAATTTGAAATTGGTATGGATTTGTATGATAGTTATGTGCAAAACTTTGGCCGCATCCGTACATTTCACGACAAACTTTGAGCAATTGTACAATTCTGGGGAAGCACACCACTGCAAACTTGACACATTCAGAAGTGTTGTGTCTGGTGCAGAATGTGTCACGTTTTGTGCGTACAACTGTTCATATATCTATAGAACAGGGGTACGACAGCCTGCAAAGCTGGCACAGCCCAGTTCATACATGTCACCCACTGTGTCACTCAGCAACTAATAGTGTGTTCTGCTAGCAGGTAAGTTTTTCTGTCTCACTAGAAGCTTCCTTTTTGATAAATACAGCTCTGTCATCTCACATTTACAGCCAGATATCCTGCTTGTACAGTGTCAGTTCTTTACACAACCCCTCCATCACCAATGTCCCATTAACTCCTTAATGCCGAGGCTTTTTTTTTTTTCACGTTCGTTTTTCCCTCCTTGCTTTCCCAGAGCCATAACTTTATTTTTTCATCTACATAGACGTATGAGGGCTTTTAGTTTGTGGGATAAGATGTACTTTCTAATGATGTTATTCATATTAACATAGAGTGGGGCAAAATGTGAAAAAAACGTACTTGCGTCATGTTTTGTTTTTGTGTTCAATCTTCACTAAAAATGTTCTCTTTATTGTTCAGGTTGACACACATCCAGCATACCAAAGATGTACGGTTTCCATGATGTTTTGGTATCGTAAAAAAAAAAAAATTCCAAGCATTTCCAATTTTTGAAATTTGCACTGCGGTGCCATTTTCTACGACCAATGATTTTTTTGTACTAACACCTATGGACTTTTTTGTGGGCTGAAATGCACTTTTTACTGCTACCAGTTCGGAATAGGTGCGACTTTTTTGATTCAATTCAAATTATTCAAATTTTTATGGGATGTGAAATGACCAAAAAAAAACTGCAATTTTAGCATTTGGAATTTTTTTTCTTCTACAGTGTTCAGCATGTTATATTTTAATAGATCAGACTTTTTCAGATGCAGCGATACCAAATATGTGTAACTATTTTCTTATTTTATTTTATTTTTTATTTGTAAAATGGCAAAGGCGGGTGATTTGAACTTTTAATATTTTTTTTAAAAAAAATTTACACTTTAAAACTTTTTTTATTTTATTTTTACATTAACTTTGAGTCCCCCAATTGTGCTTCACCACTAGGGGGCACAATAATTTTGACAACCTAATGCATTGTAAGACAATGCATTAGAGTGTACAAAGATGGCAGTTTTACTACTTCCTGCCTGGGGCGGGAAGTAGTTAAATCGAAAACATGGCGGCGATGGAAGCCTTTATAAGGCTTCCAGCTGCCATGTTAAGCAATCGGGACTCCGCAATTTCACCGCAGGCGCCCCGGTCAAAGTGAGGTACGGTGCATGTCCCTGTTTCTCATTGATTTGGATGCAGCGACCATCTTTGCCACTGCGTCTAGGTGGTTAAACAATGCGGGATGGCGGCAGCACCATCCCACGCTGTCACCGGCAGGTGTTAACTGCTGACACCCGGCGGCTATGTAGTCGTCTTGTGCTGCGAATCTGATACAAAGCCCTTTACCGGCATCAGAACGTACTCGAACTAATATCAGTAAGGGGTTAACAAGCACAGGGGGAAATAGGAGCTAGCAGAGCTGAAATGTCACTCAATGCTGTAGAACCAGTCATAGTCTATAGAGTAAGTGGGAGCATGAAGGGTCTCTGAAGAGTGAAAACAGCTAGATTTGACGGGGAACCGAGAAGATTGCTATACTCCTTTTTGAACTATATTAGTCTGCAATTGTCTTATTTTCAAGAGGAGCCACACAAGAAAGCAAACCCTACATTTTATATTTGGTGAAATAAAAAGACCTATTTTTAGTGAAGCGCTTGAGGTGATGTTTTATGTATAGTCATAGTTCCAATAAATTAGTAGAAGTGTCTAGAAATGTAATTGGAGTGCCCTTTACAATCTCCATTTAGAGCAATCTTTCTGTCCAGTTCCGGAATTTTTTTTTCTTTCCCTGGAATTTATTTGTGGACAGGAGTTGTCAATAGGCTGTCGTGCGCGCCTGAAATACAGTTGTAGGATATTGGATTAGTGTGTTATGTCTCATTGGCACTGAGTGATGCACCAAATCTTCCAGGACACATCACTTCATCCGACACCAGAAAGACACATGCTCTATGCTATAAGCTAAAACCTATCAAAGCTCCTGCTCAGGAGCCGATCCGCTGACCTCTTCCGTGCAGTCTGCACACAGTGCTGGATAAAACTCAGTCTTCTGGTTGATCGATGCTGGCCTGTTTCACCTTAATGCTTCATTTGGACCCTTTTTAAAGTGCGAAACATCATGGCACTTGCCCACGAACTCCAGCTGGTTTGAAAATTATTTTTATAATGCAGCTGTGGATTGAGAAATAGTTCAGCATCGAGGTCAGAGGATTTGTTTTTAGCAGTTAGGCCTTTTGGGCACAGAGTCAAGTATAGCAGTGAGTGGTCAGAAAAGCTTTGACGATTACCAGTGCAATATGAAATGCATGGCAAGGCAAACCTGACTCCAAGCAGGCATATTGAGTGCCCCGCTCATTGTGTTTATCAATCGAAAATCAAAATGAAAGCGAACAGACAAAACACACAGTACAGTGGCCCCTTATACTCACATATAGAGGTCGCGTGCCATGGTCGTTTTTGGATATGTGTTTGATGCCTTTTTGTGCAGACATGTGAAACCTTAATTGCGGGTTGCTTTCTGCACTAAAAATGCATACCAAAAACGCGCACAAAAAAATGCGCTCCATCGGGGGAAAGGCACCCTTAGGGCCGTACTCACACTTGGCTTATTGCAGGACGATTTCAGGCTGTATCTGCGCATAGCCGTAGCCGCGCATGCAATACGGCTGGAATCTGTCCCAGCCATTACGTAATCCCACAGTTCCATAGAGAACTATGGAGTCCGCCTCTCCGCCCCGCGTGGGGCGGGGATACGCGCGTGGATAATGCTTGTCGATGGGCCCGGGAGCTGCGCCCCCGCCCCTTATTCAAGTCATAATGCAGGCGTATCCATCCCGCCATTTAAAGGCTTTTAATAAAAGGAAATTATCCGTTGATCGCCCTTTAGGAGCTTGTTCAAATGGCGTTTTGGGATAAAGAATTTTCGATTCACGGTGTGGTATCTCTGTAAAAAACCCCCCAACCCCTTCCCGCCAAGAACGCTCGGCTCCAACACATTTCCAAACAGCAGCTGCGTGTTGGATGCTTGTTGGATGCGAGGCAGAAACACGACCCTACAGTATAAAATAGGCTCCTGCTGCACGTTCAGACCAAGAATGACAGGTCAATTCTTTGGGATGGTTCTGAATGCGCAATGAGACACACATTGTGATGACTCATGTGAACACTTATGCTGGTTTCAAGTTAAAATGCATGTTTAAATCACGTGGCTAGTTATTCAGATACGTGTTGGGGTCGATTTGGGAGGAGGCCCAACAGGACAGATCCAGAGCACGTATCGAGAAGGGCATAATGTTCACGCACGGACTCAAAATCCATCTGTGAACCTACCCATAAACCTCTTATATATTTGAGATGTAATATGACGCATATTCCTATGTAAAGGTTTGAGCTTCATATTAGTACCATTACTTTGGATCACACCAGTGTACAATTCCATGCTTAGAGACCTATAATAGTCATAGTCTTCATCAGCCTTCACATTACTTCATGGTAAATTACATGGTAAACAGTGGGACAATTATGGGGACTACATTGGAAAACTGGCATTGTTACATGCTAGGAGTAGTAGTGGAGTCTTTGTATTTATTTTGCATAAATTAGCAAATCTTAGTAAAGCAATATTTAATAAATGTGGCCTTAAAGATGAAATCAACAGTGACATTACCTGAATTTCAATAACAATTAATTGCTCGAATAGAGACCCATTTTTTCTAACTCTAAGGGCATGTTAACACAACATATTTCATAGCTTATTTTATCATGTATTTTGCACAGAAATATGTGCCCAAATACACTTTCAACAATGTTCTTAAACCCTTCATTTGATTACAGTTGCCCAAAAACGCGCGCGGTGTGCACACATTCATATTTTACAGGTATATTTGCGGCTCGTGTTTAGAGTTGATTTTACTTGTATAAATGTAAGAGCATTAATTTTTAAGGGGGCGGAGGAGAGGTGGATGGGAGTTGCAATGGCTAACCAGGCCCCTGTTACAGTGGCTGGAACTCACCAAATCCTCCCATGCTTGACCCGGGCACATAGACACAATAAAGTGGGGGACCTGCATGGGCACACTCCATGTTGGTGGTGTATGTCCTTCGCTAGTATTGTTGGGTGTTTGTAGTGGTGGAGGATGACTGTGGGCTCAGCTAGGCTCAGAGGGGTTTTGGGACCCTCACACTCTGATTCTGTGGTCTGACAGAGGTTCAGGCTTCCATCGCCTCCATGTTTTCTGTTCTACTACTTCCTGCCTCAGGTAGGAACTAGTAAAAGCGTCATATCTGTACACTTTATTCGCATGTAATTAGAATAAATCTAGGCTGTATAAATGTTCCTGGATGTCCCCTAGTGGTGAAGCACCCTAGAGGGACTCAAAGTAAAGTAAAAAAATATATATTTTAATGTAAAAACATTAAAAGTTTAAATCCCTCCCCATAACAAAATTAAAAAGTTACACATATTTGGTATTGCTGCATCTGAAAAAAATATGATTTATTAAAATGATCTAACAACTCAAGCATCCCTAAACGCTGAACACTGGTAGCATGAAAAAACAATTCCCAAACGCCCTAATTGCATTTGTTTTTTGGCTGCCTTAGATGTCCCTAAAAACTGCAAATATAATGGATCTAAAAGGTCACAGGTATCCAAACTGTTACCTACAAAAAATTGGTCGCAGAAAATGGTGCCGCAGCAAAAAAATTAAAAATAGAAAATATATGGATATTTTACGGTTCCAAAACAATACAAAAACCATACATGCTTAGTATTGCCAGATTCATATCAACCTTCAGAATACAGATAATACATCATTATATCAAAGATTGAATGTCGTAAAAACCAACCCCAGCAAACATTACACAACTACTTTTTTCACATTTTGCCCTACTTATAATTTTTTTTTTCAGGTTCCAAGTAAGTTCTATGGTACAGTGACACCATTAGAAAGTAAATCTTGTCCCACAAAATAAAAGCTCTCATTAGTGTCTATTGTAAAGCAAAAAATAAACAAAGTTATATGTGTAAGGCGGCGAGTAATAAAAACGCACGCATAAAAAATAGGCCTCAGCATTAAAGGGTTAATAGCCAGGGCAAAAACAGTGCCAAAATGCATCAGAAACCGCTCCAAGGTTTAGGACGAGGTTTTGAAGCTCTCCAATGATTCCTATGTGGATTTTCAGAGTTGACATAGCTGTGACGCGTTTCTTATTTGTAGACCCGAAACGCGTCACAGCTATGTGCGTTCACTTGTAATGTCTTGTGTTTGTTTTTAAACCACATTTTTATGGGACAATAAAGTTTGGATACAGTTTTTCATATTCGAGTGCTGAACAACACTGTTTTATTCTATCATAATTGCACCTGTGGCCAGGTGATTCGTTCGTGCACTGAGGACCCAGATCATAACAGAGCTGCAGAGGAGGCGGTGAGCTGATCCATTGTGTGTCTTTTTTATATTTTAAATTAAACACTGACCCAAATCTGAAGTGCAAAGGTAATAATTAACTTACAAATAATAATGTTGCTGTACAAGCCTAACTTTTCCGTCACTTAAAATAAGAATATGAGCAGTTTACTTACTATACCTGTTGTGGAGCGTCGTACTTTTGAATTGGAAAGTTATATTAAAGGTTATAGTTAGATTCTTCAAGAAGATGTCCAGATGGGAGAAATATGCTGCAGATTTTCCACATTAGATAAACTACAGCATTTCTGCAAGTAAATTGAAAGTGGCAAATCTGCACCAAATTGTGTGGATTTGGTATGGACCTAATGCAGATTTACCACACCAGATTTTGTTGTGCAATATGTTGATAGAAAAAAAAGAAGTCAATATAATTAAAATCCACAGCTGCAGATTTTCAGTGTTCTCCCAGCAAAATCCACCTAAATTCTATGCAGATTTTAAAATTCTCCATCATTTTTTGGTTGAACTTTCATCTCTTTGACTTTTTAGTGAGGTCCCTCTAACTAAAATAATTGGGCATGGAGTTCACTAGAGCTTCGCACATTGCAGCCATTAGAATCCTTTTCTACTTCCCCATGACAACATCACAGAGCTGGTGGTTGGTAGAGACCTTGTGCTCTTCCATCTTCCATTTGAGGATGCCCCAAAGAAGCTCAATAAGGTTTAGGGAGACATGCTTGACCAGTCCAGCACCTTTATCCTCATTTTCTTTAGCAAGGCAGTAGTGGTCTTGAAGGTGTGTTTAGGGCTGTTATCATGTTGGAATACTGCCCTGTGACCCAGTTTGTGAAAGGAGAAGATCATGTTCTGCTTCAGTATGTCACATGTTGGCATTCATGGTTCCCTTAATGAACTGTAGCCGACAGCAGTCATGCAGCTACAAACCATGACACTCTTCCCCCCCATTCCGGGCAGTAGGCAAGACCTGGTTGCCACAACACATGCTTGACACCTTCTGAATCAAATAAGTTTATTTTGGACTCATCAGAGCACAGGGCATGGTTTCTTCTGGGACGACATCCATGCAGACCAATTTAATGAAATGTGCGGCGTATGGTCTGAGCACTGACAGGCTGACTCTCCAAACCTTTAACCTCTGCAGCAATGCTGGTAGCACTCATACATCTATTTTGAAAAGGCAATCTCTGTATATGACGCTGAGGATGTGCACTCAACTTCTTTGGTTGACCATTGCAAGGCCTGTTCTATTTGGAACCTATTTTTATTAAACCACTGTATGGTCTTGGCCACTGTGCTGTGCAGCTCAGTTTCATGGTGTTTGCAATCTTTTTCTAGCCTAGACCTTCTTTATGTAGAGCAACAATTCTTTTTTTTCAAATCCTCAGACAGTTCTTTACCATGGGCTGTCATGTTGCACTTCCAGTGACCAGTATGAGAGAGTGTGAGAGCGATAACACTCAATTTAACACACCTGCTTCCCATTCACACCTGAGGCGTTGTAACACTAACGAGTCATATGACATGGCACCGTGGAGGGAAAATGGCAAATTGGACAAATATTTTTCATTTTCACTTAAGGGGTGTACTCACTTTTGTTGCCAGCGGTTTAGACATTGATGGCTGTGTGTTTAGTTATTTTGAGGGCACAACAAATATACATGGTTATATATACACTTACTACTTTGTATCAAACTGTCATATCTTCGGTATTGTTTAATGAAAAGATATTATATAATATATACAAAAATATGAGGAGTGTTCTCACTTTTGTGAGATACTGTATGTGCACGGTGTGCGGTTGGTATTAAAATATTGCCTGGTGCAATCGTCTGGGTAGAAGAACTTGACTCTTGAATGCTTGTGCCTGTTTCTCTGTTCTTATGATAGTTACAGTTGCTGCTGTTTGAATTCCTGTGAC
Source organism: Phyllomedusa bahiana (assembly GCA_025379985.1). Lineage (NCBI taxonomy): Eukaryota > Metazoa > Chordata > Amphibia > Anura > Hylidae > Phyllomedusa > Phyllomedusa bahiana. The sequence continues at coordinate 50,816 of JAODAL010021679.1, forward strand.
ATCTCTGAAAATAAAAGCTATTTGCTTCAGATTTTTCTGTCTCCTCAATTCTCACTCAACAGTGTCTGCTACACTTGGTTACAGCTTAGCCTCACCTGCTTCAAAGATGCTGACATAGCTGAGCACAAAAAAAAAAAAAAAATAGGAGGTAGGCAGCTGGGGAAAACATAGTAATAGTGCAGTATATTGAAATTTGCCAACTGTGTAGCTCAAGTAAGTCAGATAAGCAGGTGAAATATCAACGTATCAATGCTTATCAAGCAAGAGAAAATATATTTACTGATCTTGTAGCAGATCCAGCAGGATTGTGAAAACCTAGGACAATTGCTGTATATAAATGTCCTAAAGCCACTGAAACTGACCCCTGGTATTCTAGGTTTTCTTGTAACTTTTGTTTTTATCTACAGACATTTGAATTTACTGATGAGGAGCTGTCTCTAGAACCAGATATGTGACATTCTGAATTTCATCTGAGGAACATTTCCTGAATTATATACCTCATTCCGCCAGAAGACTTCTTAACATACTTCTTATACTAATGTATATGCCTTAATAAATTAGTTGGACTAATGGAATGCCCTATACATAGGCTTTCCCCGCAAAGCAATTCACTGACTATAGGTAGAATTAAATGCCACCTCTTGGTAAATAACCTAATAACCCTCTACTCTAATCTCCAGATACCTCCCCTCTCGCAATCTTCACTCCTCACAGGACCTACTTCTCTGCTGTCCTCTCATCAGCTCCTCACACAACCGTCTCCAAGACTTCTCTCGTGCTTCCCCCATACTCTGGAACTTACTGCCCCAACACATCAGACTCTCCCCAACTTTTACCAGTTTCAAAAGCAACCTGAAAACCCAGCTCTTCAATATAGCTTATAACCTATAATAACCCCACCACCAGGACACCGCCCCACAAACATGTCTGCCCTTCACCTTCTGTCTCTCCCCTCCTTCCTTGTAGATTGTAAGCCCTCGCGGGCAGGGTCCTCTCCCCCCTCTATATCAGTTGCTAGTCATTTATCCTCGCCATTGTATTTGTTCAACATTTGTAATGTATGTACAGTAACTCCCCTTGAATGTACAGTGCCCTGGAATCAATGGCGCTCTAAAATAAATAATAATAATAACTCTGACATACTCCATTAACGATAATCCTGCTGCCCATTACATGGAGAATAACTGCTTAAAATAGGTTTGTTCACCTTTAACTTTAGACCCCAGCTCTCCTAAGAATTGCTGAAGCCCCACACTTCTTGCCGTCAGCTAGTAACTAAGATCTATCATAATGGTCAAACTGCATGGCAAGCATTCCCAGTTGGAAATCCATGTGTATTCGGATTTTAAAAACTGTCAAAAATGACTGTAAAACCATTCCCATAGCGATTGAAAATCCACGTTGTAGTCCACACGACTTGAATTTTTTTAGGTCAGATTTAAGTAACCAATTTAAGAAAACATAGAACATGCTCAATCTTCTACCTTATTTCACTCAGAAAATTATGGAAAAATTACAATTGAAATAATTGGGATGGCATGAAAAACAGCCAGAAAGCTTTTGGATTTTTGTGGTGGATCTGCGTCCAAAAATTAAATAGCGCTCTATGATGCAAAAACGATTTAGAAAATGAAAACTGCTTCAAAATCTATCAAAAATACACGCCAAAAAAAACAAAAAGAGTTAAAAATCCTCAGATTTTTATGTAAAATACTGTTCAAATAATCGTTGCGTTTTAGGATTTCGAATATGGCAAGTGTTTTGTGCTTTGTGTTGTCAATGTACCCTAAAATGTTTGGAACCAGAGTTTCCTGACTTGCAGGGCCTACCCTTTGAAAGTCACAACTTGGTTCAGTAAATAAGGTAACAGGTGACCCCTAAAGGGGACAGGGACCAGTGTTAATAATGAAAATCTCTGTACAGCACTGCAAAATATAATGGTGCTATATACATAAATAAAATATCTAAATTAATAAAAATAATTCATCCTTGGTCATATTAAAACAAGACTCAAAGCCCACCTGTTCAGTTTGGCATTGATTGCAAGAAACACACTTGCTTTTTATGGCAGTATCCAGCAGTCCGGTACCTGCATGTAGACAATGCCATGTCTACATGGCTGCAGGAGTTTTCAGGTGAAAAAGATATATGCGTGTGCAGATGTGATTTAATCTGCATTCAGCTATCGGTCCATCAGAACCTACAATTACACTGGACATTATTGCAAATAGATTAATTTACCCATGAAATGCACAGCGAGTCCCTTAAAAAGCACAGGACAGCCAGAAATGGTTTCAGGGCCGCATACAATTTGAGCATCTAGGCCCTCCAGCCATTACCATTTCCTATCTTTTATCATATAAGTGGGCTACAGTATTACCGTACTGTCCCGATGGCATCCCTGGGACAGCACATTACAAATGCTTTTGTTATTGGTATAAAGTGTGCTAAGATAATATTCCCTTGACTGTTACAAAATTGCTAAACTGTAGCACTTCCAGAAATTTCCATGTTGGTGGAATTTTTGGTCTCCGCCAAACCATTACCTTGTAACCGATGCTGGCCAGCAATTAAAGCTTCCTGCTGCTCATCCCCTTCAAGGTTTTTTATACTGCATATTTAGAGATGGCTGTGTGCAGGACTGGGATAAGGTATTCTGGTGCCCTAGGCAAATAAGGTTCATAGCAGCCCCAATGGGAATATTCAGTCCTATCTATTCCTCCTTGGGTCCCCTTCCTGCTCAGGATGAAGTGGCTCCCTAAGCAGTTGCCTACGTTCACCTATTCCTCATTTCAGCCCTGACTGTGTGTATACCACCTTTGAAACATATTAGAAATGTATTTGTAAGTTAAATGGCTGCAGAGACAGATGAATCCATTTTCTGCCAACTGAATCACCTTTCCTCGATACAAAAGAGCATGAAAGACATTGACCAGAGGCTGGTACCTTGGAAAACTCAGCTCACTGCATTCTACTTTTTGGTAGTTGTTGGGTGCATTATTCATGATAAATGGCAGATGTGCACAACTAAGCATGCTAAAATCCATTGTGCCAATACTAGTGCATTATTAACAGAGAATGATTGAAGCTGCCTGAAAAAAGACACCATGCCTACAGCATGATAACTCAAAGTACAACAAAGTATGCACCTATAGTAAAAAAAAAAAAAAAATTGCCACAAAATGGATCTGTTTGTAGTGAGAGTTTTATATCTTCCCACTGATGCTAAGCAATTATGTTTTCATCAAAAAATTGCAGAAAAAACTAGTAGGGAAAATTATCCATAAAAAATGACAATTTTACTGAAAACACTACAGCCCTCGTTTACTATTGTGGTTGTGGCAAAAAAATTTAAAAAAGTCATGCATTTTCATGGCAGTATGTCACAAGCAGACATTAGACACTTTTTGCAATCTCTCCAGAATGAGGACATGGCCTTGTGGAAAGGGGAGTGGTTTTCATTGGAAAGAGGGCATATCCATGAGCCAACACACCGCGGCAAAAACTGCACCAAACATCTGCCGTAAAAAGTACAACAACTAATAGTTGGTCTAAAAGGCTAAACAAGTATAAAGATATGCCACATTTATCAATCAGCATAAGCCACCATGACAAATCTGGTACACTTTTAGTCAGCGATAGTAAATAAAAGCCTCTGCGTGCAACTGCCCTAGGATGGATTTAATTTTCTAGGTTATTTGTAGAATTTTTAACATGGAAACTTTTCATTTTTTAAAGTCAGATGCTAGATTGCATTCACTCAGCAAAGACCAAATACTGGTCGGAAATTTGTCTTTTTTTTTGGAATGTAAGGGGATGACTTCTGTCTGTGGTTTGTGGATTCAAGCAGTGCCCTTCACACTGGGCGGATGAATGAACATGTTCTAAGATTTTAGGAATGCCGGCGGTGTCAAAAACCGCCCGGTGGAAAATCCATGCAGTGGGGACTGCTGAACGGATTCTCTATTGAATTCTATGGGGGAGCGTTGCATGTCAGTTTTAAGACAGTTTCTAAAACCGCAAACCATCTTAAAAACCAACCAAAATATAGTAAAAAAGTAAAAAAATTACCTATAAATGTGCAGGGTTTCTTCAGGACACAGCATGCTCTGGGTATGTCTTTCTGTTTGTCGTTTTTCCAATAGACTTTTGTAGAGGACTTGAAAAGTGAAGTAAACATCAATGAACAAATTACATTGAATAAAAAGTGCCACAAAAACAATACAAAGCTAAAATCCTTAGATATGTTTTTTTAATGTAATTAAAAAATTGCAGAAAGAACACTCATATATGCTTACATCATTAGATATGTTGCAGAAATATCTGCAATTGAAAATATGACTACGCTATTGAGTCCTGTGAAATAAGCCTATGTGCCAGGAAATTGAGCAAACGTAGCCCTCACTGAGCTATGTCTGTTCTATTATTCCTTATGTGGCTGTCGTGGCTGCATCGTGTTATCCGCCAGGGTACCTTTTTTATGGTACTCCAATGGATACCTGCAATGTAATCATGAACATAGTGTGAACCCAGCCTAGTCATTGTGGTTTGATTTTACTTATATGCAGATATATTCAACAGCAATGTGCATATATTATCTTCAGCTAATTTTTTTAGTGCATGATGTTGCACATTAAGCCACACCTCTTTTATGTCACCACAGCCCCATATGTAAAGCTACACCCCTTTTGCCTGACATGGAACAGAAGTGTCCAAAACCTGTCTAGAATATATGAAGGTATGTGCGCCAGTATTTTGCTGCAAATTGCCAGAGTACATCTGACCCTATGAGTATGTATTTATTTTATATTTTTATTTTAAACAGTAGTACCATCTCCTCACTTCTGGGTTAGGGGATGGGAATGAGCTAACTACAAACATTAGATAGTTGATCGCACTTGCGTTATCTGTTCCCTTCTATAAAAGTTCTGAGCACAACTGCGTTATTGTGCTCAACCGTAATCGGAATTTCCATGTACATTAAAGGATAGAGCAGTGCAAGTGCAACCACCTCTTCATTCTGTATGCCTAACTCATTCCCATCTACAAACCTGGAAGTTAGGATATAAAAATGATCAGTTCCGTAAACAACCTTCTTGCAGCACTTAGTGGCTGGTGCACATGTCCGGCTCACTGTCTAAAAGAGCTTGAAGAATATGGCCATTACATTGGCTTAGTAGCTGGGGCTCTCGATTTAAATTCAACCAAGAACCACATCTGCATGAAGTCCATGTATCCTCTCTGTTTTTGTCTGTTTTTTTTTTTTTTTTTAGGATACTCCAGTTTCTTTGCATACCCTAAAGACATACTTCCAACAAGAAGATGAACCAGTATTACATAGTTACATAGTTAATATGGTTAAAAATGACATATGTTCATCAAGTTCAACCAATGGTGGGGAAAGATGTGGATGAAGGGAGGGGTAGAGGAAACTTTTGAGCTTTGTCTCCCCTACCAATGAAAAATTTGGAACCCATAAAGCACGAACCAATCTACCCTAAATGAATATTTAACTTCTTCTCCCAAAATTGCCATTAGACTTGATCTAGACGGTTTAATACAGCTAAATAAGTATTAATATTATTTAATAGTAAGTAGTTATCTAAGCCTTCCTTGAAACCCTTAACTGTTCCTGCTGGGACCAGGTCCTAGGTTGGCTATTCCACAGATTCACAGATCTCAAGGCTTTTCTCCTCTGGAGATTGAATCTTTTTTTGTCTAGATGGACAGAATGTCCCTTTGTCTTTTGAGGGGATTTTACATGAGATAGATTTTCACCATACTTTTTGTAGGAGCCATTTATATACTTATATAAATTAATCATGTGTCCCTGGAGCAGTCTTTTCTCAAGACTAAATAAGTTTAATTATTTTAATCGCTCCTCATAACTAAGATGCTACATTCCCCTTATAAGTTTGGTTGCTCGTCTTTGCACTCTCTCTAGCTCCATTACATCCTTTCTATAAACTGGAGCTCAGAACCGCATATTCCAGATACAGCTGCACCAATGCTTTACATAGTTTTAATATTACATCCCTGTCCTGCGAATCCATGCCTCTTTTAGTACACACCAATATCCTGCTGGCCTTGGAGGCAGCTGCTTGCTGTTCTGTAATCGATTATGTACAAGTCATCCAGATCCTTCTCAACAAATGATTCTCCTTATTTTTTCCCCTTTAGAACATATGATGAATGCAGATTATTAGTATCCAGATGCAGAACTTTACATTTATCCACATTGAAGTGTTAAAAATGACAGTGTATGTAAAGTGCTGCAGAATATATCAACACCCTATAAAAAATGAAGTTGTACAACCCTAGTACGGAAGAACTGCATTATAGCTGGTAAATCCCCAACATGATCTGCTCTAAAATTTATGATACAAAACTCTCTACACAGATGCTTTGCAGAATTTTGCCCAGCTTGGGATTTGTTGCAGATTCAGCAGGCTTTCAGCATTCACTGAACTACAAATAATTTCTGATTTGCTACTTGTGATTAGTTAATAAAAAAACACAGATCCATCCGCCAATAAGCCTAAGGGTATTTTCCAGCACAGCAGATTTGTTGCATAAATTTCTGCTGCTGAAAATCAGTTCCATTAATCTGAATGGGATTGTATATGGACTTCTGCAAGCCCCATTCAGACAAATGGAAGCACAAATTTTAGCAAAAAATCAGCCATGTATGCATATACCAAAATAATGTAGATCTGCAATGTAAAAGAGAAATCAAATGTCCTTAGTTTAGACTCTGTTAAATTGTGTGTTTAATATAGATCTACATCTAACAGATCTGTGTTGTCCACAAATGCAATAAAGTCTAAAATAAAATGGATCCATATTCTCCCATAGAAGTAAAAAGTCTTTATCGTGGGTCCTAAATATGAAGAGTCTGCTGTATGACAAATCAGTATTTTTAGACACCATTGATATCTATGGAGAGAATATATTAAGCTTTTCCGTTGTTGTTCAAATTTATTCCAAGGCTTAAAGAATCAGCAGGAAATCAAATTTTCAGTGTTTTACTTAACTCTACTTGTCTCTATTCCTCTATGTGCCTGACTACTACAAAGAGACCAAGTATTGGTTGCTTAACTACAAGAAGGAGTAAATGACACGTTGATATTACAAAATTACATGAAAGTCCGAGAGCTTCCCTAGTTTGGTTAGAATCAAATTGAATTAATTTCACATTCCACTTCTATTCCAACATCCAAGTAACTATAAGGGGTAAACCTTAAAAATAACCGCAATACACACAATATATAGACAGATTTTTATATATATAGTAATATATATTATATAATATATATATATATATATATATATTATATATATAATATATATCTGGCAAACAACTAAAAGGGTAAATCTTGAACCATAGCTAATTATCGCTAATAGGCGTACATTGAGGAGGCTGATTTTGCATAATACCCTATATATAATATTGTGTGTAAATTTGTAAACAATTATATAATGTATATATATATATATTAACATATCATATATTATATATATAATATATGTATATATATATTATAAAAATTAATTATTATATATATATCATATTGTGTGATTTATGCATCTGCCTCCTCATGTTCACGCTACTTAGGCATTATAGCTATGGTTCAAGATTTATCCCCTTTGTTGTTGCATTTAAACTTGTTAGCTATTATATATAATTAATAAGTATATTAATATATTTATATATATATATATATATATATATATATATATATAAGTAAGACAGTGACAAGTGGATGGTGAGGTAAGGTATTTTCCCCAAAATCTGTCATGATGTGGCCTTAGAAGGTATGGACCATGCGTGTCACGAGTGGCCTGCTCTAGTTGAAGGAAGCCGAACAATTCTCGTATGTCAGTATATAAGCAGGTTCCAGTCGCTTATCCGGGTCGCTTTTGGAGTGGTCAAAGAGCTGGTGTTGCCATCCACGCACCATGAGCTGTGTCCGGCCTATAAAGCCTGGTCTGCAGCCTCATGGTGTGTTGCTGAGCCTATTGTGAGTAGCACATGCTATTTATGTTTGCACTTTCCCAGTCACTGAATGGTGCTGTATAGTTAGAGTCTGTTTTTGTTGTAGTTAGTGCCAGACCGAGCAGGTTTGTCTTATGTTTTTGCTGAATTAAGCGGTTTTTGTTCTTTATCATATAAATAAACCCAGCACAGCCTGGATCTGAACTTTACTCAGTGTCACTGTCTGTCTGTGAAGACAGCCTGCTACCTGCTCTGGACGCTGATCCCTCACAATATATATATATATAATGCAAGCAACTAAAGAGGGTGAATATTGAACAATAACCGACACATGCCTACAGTATGTAGCTATTGGGAACACGGGAACAGTGAGTAGAAAGCTTTAATCTATATAATAAGAAGAGGGGAGATTGTCACCCAGTTAAACCCTGTGGAAATTACTATCATCCTTACACCTATGTACAGAGCAATGGTCCCGATAGGGGCGACTCCTTCAGAAAACTGTCCCTAATGAAAGGCCCTAGAGGTCCCTGTCAGTGAAGGACACACTATAGCATAAGGGAATCATATGTTCCAAAGAGATAAAGAACAACAAACAATACAAGCAACAAGAAATATAAGTCCAATGGATGGAGAAGTTAGCAATTACCACTCCAACTTAAAAGAACTCAGGCTGCACAGCATGGTGAGCTAATCTACCAAAAAAAAAGTTGCTTGAGGAGATTGCATTTGAAAAGCTCACACGTGAAGAAGACAAATGGCAGTAGGATTCCTACATTTCTAACAACCTCCAATACTATAGTTTTCTTATTTATCTTTAGTTGTTTAGTACATGGTAATGAAAAAGGATCTGTGCATCTGTGAATTAAACCCCTAACCATATTTTTTTAAAAGTGCTGAACTATTGTTCTGTGTCTGAGAGAAGATAATAGGCATAATGTATCTTTGGGAGAGTGTGGTTCCACCAGAAGACTTGGCTAATTTAAACTGCTTACATCCTTGAGGGCAACTCCTTATTAACATATCGCACATAAATAGAAATAGCATTAAAATAGCCAAATAACTCTAAGAAGGTTTAGCATAAACTGTCACCAAGGAACAAGTGGATTAAATTTAACGGTTCAGGCAGAAAAAAAATCTGCACGTATTCTTTCACAGTTTGATTCCCAATCTGAGGTTCACTTTTTCATAGATATAAAAATATTTTGCAGTAAGGGTTCTGCAATAAACTGGTGAGAGAATATGAGTGGACATATTGGAATTTCCTCTCTTGTAAAATACTGGGCACCCATCCTTAGAGAAAAGGCACATAATACTGCCCTGTGTTAACCGTGCATGGTGATTCTGTATTACAAGGCCATAAATACTTCATGGTTCCTCCATGTAGCACTGTAATATCCCCAAAACACCAGTAACACCCTGTAACACCCCCAAAACACCAGTAAACACCAGTAACAACCTGTAACACCCCAAAACACCAGTAAACACCCCCCAAACACCAGTTAAACATGCAACACTTTTCTTCACAGATTTCAAATATATCAATGAGAAAACAAATACAATTTTACAGCAAGGGCTTATAGATTATAGATGGGTGTTGCATCGTGAATGTTACAATACAGATCTAAAAGAGGCGGCTGAGACTTACTCATGTATTTAAATTACAAATGTATGACAATTTCCTTGAGTAAATTCCACTAGACAGTCTGAATTTCCCCCTTCGAAGCATTGAACTTTACATTGTTTTGATAATTTAGTATTCTGAGGAATATCAGCATTACATATTTATAAATTGAGAAACCTAATAGTCTCAAGGATGTGTCAGTTTTAGAACTTTAAAAATTAGAAACTCCATCAAATCACATCCTATATATTTAACAGACAGGAGGTAAAGAGTAGTTCTCTTTTTCTGGGTCAAGCAACTCAATGAAGAATGCTGAATTAGACATGTTGAAAAAAAATAGGGGTCCTTGATATCCTTTGAAGGCAGGAGCTAAGAGTTGCACTTACAAGAAATTACCTTGCAAGAATTTGGTCATCACTGGCGTCATACTAACAGGAAGTTTTATATGACAGGGAATCGGACAACTCCATAACCTTTCTTAAGGTAGTTCCATTACATTGATTAACTTTGAACATGTAGGCAAAGGTAAATAAAGATTATAACCAAATATATTGCTGCTCTAATTTTGCTTCCCTTCAAAGCTAGAAAATATCTTATCTCCTGCTTGTGTAAAACAAGCTGCTCTAGTGATCACCTCTCTCTATTCTAGCAGGCTCTAGCATCCTCAGCCGGGATGGTGACATCAATCTCTTCTGTGTCTTATCAGCAGCACAGGAGCTTGTTTATGTTTCATACTGATAAGCTTTATCCTTTATAGCTCTGTAGCCTTGTGCCCTGCTGTTGAGACCTCTCCATCCCTAACGTCCCTCTAACAGCCTCAACTAGGAGTAGCAGAACTCATATGCCAATCAAGGAATGCAATTATTCATATTGGTTCCTATCCCCATTGGGGCTCACTGTCTGAGTTTCAGATTAACCTGTTGGTATATTTTGGAGTGTGAGAAAGCCCAAAGTACCTAGAGGAAACTCATAAAAATACAGGAAGGGCATACAAACTCCATATAGATGTTGTCCTTGGTACTAATCACTGAGCCGCCATGCTGCTCAATCCATCACAGGCATCCGAACTGTCTAGAAAGAAAACATATACACATAAACTGTTTCCTGCCACAGCGATTTTTGTTTACATTATGCAAATTTTTTCCTCCACCTTTTTCACGAGTCATAACTTTTTTTATTTTCCTATACACATAGATGTACAAGGGCTTGTTTTTTTTTCAGGGCAAGATGTATTTAGCTGTACCATCCCAGATAATGTATTGGGAAACAAAAAAAAAAACTTTGTGGGGTGGAACGTGAAAAAAAAGGCAATTTTGCCCTTTTTGTGCGGCTTTCATTTTTATGGAGTACAGTATAAATGATGCTATCTGTATTCTGCAGGCTGTAGTTTCCAGAGATATCTAATTTATCTAAGGTTTTTGCTATACAGTATAAATAATGTTATATTTTAATAATTCGTCCTTTTACTGGAGTGGCAATACCAATTATGTTTTTATGTTTAACTTTTCTTAAATTGTAAAATGGCAAAGGTTTTTTAACTTTTAATTTTTTTATTTTTAAAATATTTTTGATTCTTTTACCTGGCTTTTGAGACGATTCCTTAATTTATACATGGTCACACTTTGGGTGTTAAAAGGCTGGGATCTATGCTGGGATCTGAGCTACCTTTAGTCCTCGTCCCAGCCTGGTACCTGCCAGTATGGAGCAGGCTTATCAAGTGAGCCTGCTCCATACCCCTTACTGACATCATTGCATAACTGTACATTATATATCTCTATTAAGTTAAATGTGCATTATGTTTTTACATGGAAGACGATGAGCTAGAGATGGCACTGGAAGTCAATGCACTTTTTGGTTGAGTGTCTCTGCTTTTTATGTTTGTTTTACATACAGGACGACATCTATGAATGCGCATGCACACTTGTCAGCAGACTGACTAGCTCTTCTATAGTGTATGCAATAGTAAAGGATGAAGTTCCGGATTGAACGTCATTGCTTACTGCCATACACATAGCTCTCTCTTATGTGTCATTGCTCTAAGCTGCTTTCAGTCACTTAGCCCATCCATGGTGAGTCACCTCCTGCAGAGTCTTATCTCGAGCTATGGACTTTAAAGCTTCTCATTCACTCATGACAAGCTCTTCTCTCTACTGTCCAAATCCAACCTCACCACCTGTAGTCTTGACCCACTGCCATCCCACCTCATCCTTGACCTTAGTGCTGTTATCATCCCAGCCCTCACCCATCTCTTCAACCTATCATTAATCTCTGGCATCTTCCCTTCCTCCTTTAAACACGCTACCATCACCCCAATCCTTGAGAAACCATCTCTCGACCCCTCCTCTCTGTCCAACTATCACTCCATCTCACTGCTTCTATTAGCCTTCAAACTCCTTGAGCAGCATGTCTATCTTAAACTGTCCTCCCATCTCTCCACCAACTCTCTCCTCGACCCACTGCAAACTGGCTTCCGACCTCAACACTCTACTGAAACCGCCCTAACCAAAGTCACCAACAACCTAGTAGCTGACAAAGCCTTACACCACTACTCTGTCCTTACACTCTTAGACCTGTCCTCTGCCTTTGGCACTGTCGACCATTCACTCCTGCTACAAATCCTCTCCTCTCTCGGCATCACGGACTTAGCCCTCTCCTGGATCTCCTCATACCTCACTGATTGGACATTCAGTGTCTCTCACTCTTGCACCACCTCCTCATCTCGCCTGCTCTCTGTCGATGTCCCCCAGAGGTCTGTCCTGGGCCCACTACTCTTCTATATCTACACCCTTGGCCTGGGTCAGCTTATAGCATCACATGGCTTTCATTACCACCTGTATGCCGACGATACCCAACTCTACATCTGCGGCCCAGATGTCACCTCTCTACTCTCCTGGATCTCAGACTGTCTATATCCACTTTCTTCTCCTCCCACCTCCTAAAACTGAACGTGAAGAAAACCGAATTTATCATCTTCCCACCATCCCACTCTATCCCTCCACCTGATCTCTCTATCACGATTAACGGCTATACTCTCTCACCAGCTCTACAATCCGCTGCCTTGGGATAAGCTTTGACTCCAATCTGTCCTTCAAACAGCACATCCAAGCCCTCACCTCTGCCTGCCGCCTCCACCTGAGAAATATCTCCCGAATCCGCTCATTCCTTTACTTTGAAAGCACAAAAATCCTGGTCCATGCCCTTGTCATTTCCCGTCTAGACTATTGCAACATTATTCTCTGTGGCCTCCCGTCTAGCACCCACGCTCCCTTCCAAACCATCCTTAACTCTGCTGCCTGCCTGATTCACCTCTTTCCTCGCTACTCCTCTGCCACTCCCCTCTGCCAATCCCTTCACTGGCTACCCATTGCCCAGTGAATCCAGTTCAAGTTAGTAACCTTGGCCTACAAGGCTCTCCATAACCTCTCCTCTCCATACAGCTCTGCCTTAATCTCTAGATACCTTCCCTCACGTAACCCCCGCTCCTCATAGGACCTTCTTCTCTGCTCTCCTCTTATCAGCTCTTCACATAACCATCTCCAAGACTTCTCTCGTGCTTCCTCCACACTCTGGAACTCACTGCCTCGACACCTCAGACTCTCCCTCACTCTCACTAGCTTCAAAGGTAACCTGAAAACCTATTCTCTTCAGGATTGCCTATGGCCAACATTAACTGTGTTGCACTGCTCCACCCCAGAAACATGTCTGCCCCTCACCTTCTGTCTCTTCTCACCTTCCTTGTAGACTGTAAGCCCTCACGGGCAGGGATCTCTCTCCCTCTGTACCTGTTGTTACTTACTTATTGTCACTTTGTAACTGTTTGGCCAATGTTATTTATGTAGCCACCTCAAATGTACAGCGCCCTGGAATCAAGGGCGCTCTAAAATAAATAATAATAATAAAAAATAATAATAATTTAGCTAAGTCCAGCATGGCCGCATGTGTAATACACTGTCATGAGTGCAAGAAGTATAACAGGAATAGTCAAAAACACAAACACAAGGCTATACTTACAGCTCAATGGTTGGATATTAAGCCCAGTAGAAGGCAATGTAAGCCCCAATGCTACTTGGGAGAGATATAACAGGTGCAGATAACAAATGAGCAGTAGCTCACACACCCATCAACAAGGAGGGCAACTGATTAATAAAAAAAAACCTACACATTGGATAAGTACCAGTTCACGCCAGTATGCAAAAAAGCCAAAATATTATATTATTCAGTTCCCCTCCCAGTGAAGGTGTGAGCTCCTGCTCATTATCTATCTGCACCTGTTATATTTCTTCCAAGTAGCACAGGGGCTTGTATTGCCTTCTACTAAATCCAGTCTATAGTCCAGCCATTGAGCTGTAAATAGTGGCCACTGTGTCAACTAATACCTCATATTTGATATTTTTCCAGTATGTATTTTTGCCCTAAATAGTGGGGAGCAGAGGGTTTAAGTGTTTAGTGTTGGACACCTTAAATGTTCTGGGCATCCCAATCGAATAGTAGAGGCGTCATAGGTTGCAAGCCAGCATGGTGCACCACATGTAACTGTATTAGTGGCCCCCTCTGTATTGCCTTATCTATATGCTATTATAATACCAGCAACCACTCCCCCCCCCCTTTAATGTACAGAAAGTGTTTGAGTGGTTGTCTTATCAGTATTTTTTGCATTTGTACAGTCTTCCCTTGTATAATATTGTGGTTATTGTGCATACTGATGGGAACAGGTACTCATCCAATGTGCAGTTTTTTATTATTCAGTTTCCCTCCTAGTGGATTGGTGTGTGAGCTACTACTCATTAGTTATCTGCACCTGCTACATCTCTTCCAGGTAGCACTGGGGATTATATTGTCTTCTATTGGGTTTAGTCTATTGTCCAGCCATTGATTTGTAATTATGGCCTTGTGTTTGTGTTTTTGAATAAATGATGTCCCATTTTTTTTCTGGGATTGTTCTGTAACAGAAATAGCTAGGAACAGCAGAGCTGATGTGTCGATCACTACTATAGACCTGAACACTGCCTGAACATCATGTGTGAATCTAAAGCTGGCTTTGAATTTGTAAAACTGCATAGTGAGAAAACCCATTTAAGGCTGTTTTAATCAGAAAAGGGTATAGCTGAAACCTACTTGCCCTGAAATATTTGAAGTCCTGACCAAGCAAGCAAGAGAGGTGAATTTGTTTAGTACAGGGTCCCATTTAAAGAGAACCTGTCACATAGATTATGCCCCTCTTGATAAGGACAGCAAAAGCTAGTGACAGACCTGCTGTTTCCAGCACTGTGTCACTTATTTTGTAAGATGCTGGAGTTTCAGAGTATTTAATGCTCAAATCTGCAGTTTTCAACCAGAAAGGAGTCATGAAAAGAGTCCGTTTTTTTATACCCCGCCCACCTGAGGCTAGCTCACAACTGATTAACCTATTACTTTGAATAGACAGAAACATGTGAATAACTGTCAGTGAGCGGGGAAAGTATTTGGTGGGCAGGGCTAAAACCTGCTCATGAATAAGATTTGAGCATTAAATGCCCTAAACTGCAGCATCTTAGAGAATAAGGGACACAGCGCTGGAAACAGCATGTCTGACACTAGCTTGTGCTGTGCTCAACAAGGGGGGTAAAACCTATGTGACAGGTTCCCTTTAAAATGAAGTTGCCTTGCTATTAATGGATGAACTCACACAATTTTCAGGTATAGTAGATATGCCAGTAATGTAATTTAAAATAATTCATACATTCAGTGGTCACATATGTCTTAGCATTTTCAATATCTACATTTACATACCTATTTTCCCTGCAGAGCCTCGTCCCTACAACTCTGTATCATTTCCATATGTTAACAATTTTTTATTTTTATAATATTCAATGTGGTAATAGTAATATTAATCTCTTTGGTGTTAGCTTCAAGGTGGGCTTCAAACTACAGTGCACACCACCATGCATGCAGTGTGACATTTTACGCCTTATCTTATCTCTACACACCACCCACGTTCCTTTTTTTTGGTTTTAAACTGGTTATATCCAAAGTTGCATGATGCATGAGGGTAGGTGAGACGCTTCTCTCAGATGGTACCTAT